>JADLZK010008032.1:0-284622 GCA_015847255.1 Hyparrhenia diplandra | reverse complement strand
TGGAATAGAATACAAGAGAATGTCACACCTACTGTGCACTCTACAACATCACCTGTGTGAAGGAAGAAGGAGTATAGGACTAGAGTACTGCCGAAATGGTTCTCTATCCTCAAGTATAGTATGGGGGACAGTGTTTTGTCAGCTGGAATTTGGCAAAAAAATTAAAGCAGGTGGCCAGCATCGGAGGCATAAGCCTTTTCTCCTTTTTGTTCCTCCCGCCCGCTTTTGCTTTTACACGCTCCCACAGCTGCTTCTTTTTTGGATCGCCTTTGGCTTCTTTTTGGATCGCCTTTTGGCCCCGGTGCCTTTCCATGGGCTGGTGTGCTGGATTTTGGCTCGTACATAACCAGAACCAGACTGTTGTTATTGGGGGGTAATGGGGCATGCACTACTGAATATTGCTCCTAGCCTGATTCCCCACAAACCTGGCCTACCTTCTAGTGCATTTTTTTTTATTTAATTTTATTCTCGCCAAAGAACATTGTCTTTCACATCCAATTTATTTATTTTTAGAGTATTCTTTTTGTTTATTAACGATGGTAGAAAGGTACCGGTAATGTTCAGAAAATTGGCTTTTTCAGTTCAGTCTGAACAATTGATCATGATGTCGCCTCTGGTTAACTCCACACTACGACTAAGACATGTTTAGTACAGGCAAAATCGTGCCCTCAGATGTTAGATCCTGTCCCTCTTGACTTTTTATATCATGTGCAATCGGGGTCCTGGATAGGACTTGGTGCTCTCCTGTGCATCTGTTACTGATGGCCGCCCATGTCAGTCAGTACTCAGTAGCATGCCTTTGTTTCCAAAAAAAGCTTTGCGAAATCATTCCTGCTGCTGTACTGTTTCGAGTAGGAGTTCGTTATCACCATCCATTGCTCTGATGTTGCTCTCAATTCCAAAAGCTCGCCGTCGAAAGCCGTCACTTAGCCCTTACGCAATCTATCCGTTTGTCGCTCCATCTCTTTCAGCTATATTCCATTCGAATTAGCCCTGCAAAGGTAAGGTTTCATAGTTTATACACATAAGTAGCCTTTTTTCTGACCAGATTCAAGCTGGCCATAGTCGATGTGCGTGATTAAAAAGGGCAGATATCATACTAAATATTAGTGCAATCTGTGGGCAAGCGCGTACATGAGCCAAAACCTTTGACCTCAAAACCCCAGCAAAACCAAAACCATGGCTCACACAGCCTATCCATTTATATATTACTGGTCCATGCTAATTGCTGTGCCTAGCTACCCTGTACTGTAATGTAAATTATACTTATTTTGCACGCAATGGAATATATCGTGCTCGATAGGCTCGTCCTGCTCCGGATGGAAATTCGAAAGCGCCATGCGAATGCAAAGTTGTCCCGGCCGGCATATATGTATGTCTCGTAACTTGCTTTTTAAATGCTTGAAATGGACCTGAACAGGCGACTGGACAGTGTCATCGTGTAAGCAGCTGACGGATTGGGTATGTACTCGATCGCATCGCATTACCAGGGGCAGGGCGACAGCCGGCCTCGTGAAGCATCCGAATTCAGATCTTTTTGCTGTCATCTCCAGAGAAAGATTGGGCCGCGCCGCTGCGGCGGCCATCGAGTTCCAGATAACTCTTGCATCGCCGTCAGAATCTCGCTCGCATGCAGGCATACACAGTGGATCGCGTAGCGGCTAACTGAGCGCGCGCGCCAGGAGATTAGCGTCATCCCACTCTTACTCGCAGGCCGAAATCGACATGAAAAAGATCGCCATCTCTCATCACGCCAAGGAGCCCTTTATTCCACTGGGTTTTCTGGCTTTGGTCCCGGATTTCGTTGCCCTTTGGCGGCGTAATTTCGACACGTAAGGTGGCACCTGCGAAGGGACATTCCATTCCATTCCACTCCCCTCAGCATCCCCGATCGATCCCCATTCCGATTCTGATTCCGATTCCGGTTCCCCTAACCTTCCCCTCTCATAAACTGTTCTGAAAACGTAGTGCATTGGTGAATTGGCATCTTAATTTGAGTCTTTAACTAGTGGGTTCAAGGTGAATAACCATTGGTGGCTGATGTTATATGTGACCATTTCAAGACTAAGAACTAGGGAAGACACAATGATGCTCCCTACACCCTTTTTTTGGTAACTTTCTTACATGATAATCAGTTTTGTTTGGTCGGCCAAGCGACGGCTTTTTAAGGGATGCCAGCATTCAGAATCATTTTTGTCTGCCTCAATTTCAGTAGTATCTATAAAACTTTACAGTCATAAATTGCAAATCAAACTTCCACAGGTCTCACTATTACTAATTAAAGCTCCTTAGTGGACCATTAGTCCTATAAAATGCAGTAAAAAGCATAAATAGTAAGAAAACATCTTATCATCAAATTCGGTAAACTCTAATCATCATTGAGACCCATACTTTGCATTAGAAAAAAAAACAAGTAAAATAACTACATGGCTACATCTAAACTACCGACCTATACAATAAAAAAAAAAAATTGACCAAAAAACATCTAAATTACCCCACAGTTATTACTAGCATGGAAGATAATATAAACAAACCCCTAAATCTAGATTGAAATTTTTCCATGCATGACATTATAATAGATAATCTAAAAGTAACCCCTAAATTGGCATCAAAATAGCCCACCTTTTGCCATTAATAAGTTGCTAACATCTATCATTATAAATCTTAAGTTCATCTAAACATTTTTTTTCAAACACTTTTTGCTATTTATCCGTGGACAAATTTCTTTGTTACTAAATCTGTCATTTTTTCAATACGTTTGTCAACAGATAACTAGACACTCCTTTTAAAAAATACCCATGTCTACCACGGTCAATATATAAATTAAGGTTGTTTCAAAGTAATAACCACATATGGTATTCACCAACATATAGACCAAGTATACATGCATGTAAAAGATTGGTAAGTATATTTCTATAGTTTAGTAAATATAAATATTGTCCTCTTAAAGAAAAGTATCAATGACACGGTAGTTAATTTCCGAATTATACTAATACTTTGTGACAATACCTTAGGTAAGTTGTTGCTTTAGGTAAGTTTATATGTTTTGTGAAAATATACAATATATCTACACCAATAACTTAATTGTAAGATGTCTGTTTTAATAGGAAAAATTGGTAGAAAAAATTCAACATATGTTATGTCATTGTATTAATTAAGAGCACATTCACAGAATATGTATCTTTAATAAAACATAAAAATCATATCTTAAATAAAAGTTGCAGTAAACACTAAACATTTTCAATTTAGAATCTAGAAGAAAAAATTTACGGCAGCTAATAAGATCAAAACTAAATTAACATCTAGATTTATGACCTATAATATAAAATATGATGTACTTAAGCTAAAGTTTGAACTAAATATAGTAGTATTAAAAAGAATGTAGATACATCGATTGATAAAAGTATGTAAAACATTTTCAACTGAATTGAGACATTATGTGCTGATATGCTTATCTTTCAGATCTCCGCGCTACAGAGTATCCCCTGCGTCCATGCTCATTCCCATTATCCCAATTACTCAATATATCCAGATTCCTTGCGCTATTTTTTTTTTTCAAGAGGCTCTTGAGGAGATCAGGATAACTATCGACTGTGAGAAAAGATGTTTCCACAGTACTCTCTCCATCTAAAAGGAAAATCTAAAGTCAAATGATTTAAAAGTTTAACCAAAGTCATATAAAAAAACTAACATTTATTAATATACTCTAGTTAGATATATAAATGTGTTGATATTATTAATTATAGAATTTGATCAAAAGTTAATCTAGTTTGACTTGTACAAATTCTAAAAAACACAGACTCAATAAAATACACACATAGGTCATAAAGAGAGTTCATATTATTCATAAACAACGGTCGTCACTAATAGTAGCAGAAGCATGCAAATGCAAATGGCACTAGTACTAGATACAACAAAAAACCAATGGGCAGTGACATGCCAAACCAATAATGGCTAAACCAATCACGTGACGATCTTCACTACTAGCACGTAACAACGACAGCATTACGTTACGGACAGCAGCGGCTGCTGCAAACAAACAGAGCACTCTTGCATGGAATGGAACGCGGGTCGGCGATGGCGGCGGCGGGTTCAGGAGGAGGTGCGATGCACCCCTCCCAAACGAAAAGCGACGGGCTCAGCTGCCCCGCTGCACCGGCACATGCATTCATCAGCTCCTCCTTGCTGCTGTGCCGCTTCGCCGTCATCAGGAGTTTGTTCTCGCCGCACGTGGCGCCGGGGACGGCGTCGTCGTCGTTGTCCGGCGGCGCGGCGGTCGCGCGCTCCAGAGCTGAGGCCGCTGCCAGTGCCGCGACCGCCGTGGTGGTAGACCCAGTGGCGCGCCTCGGGGTCTTCGCCGCCACCGGGTGCTGTGGAGCCGGGGCGCCGTCGTCGTCGATCTCGCAGGAGGTGACCGGCTCGGCGCCCACGAACTGTTGATGACGAGCGCGGAACGGTGCACCCGCGGGCCACTCCCTTCGCGCCTGCGGCTGCGCGCTCACCTTCCCTCGACGACCGTTCCCTGTCCACGACCTCGACCTCATCCTCCTCGTCCTCCTCGTCCGGCCTGCTGCTGCTGCTCGGTCTCTGGCTGGTCCGTGGCGGGGGCGGGGGCGGGGGCCGTGTCCGCGAACGACAGGAGCAGGCGCCCGCCTTACCGCTGCGCGCGGAACAGGGTGGACGACGCCACGGGGACGACCTTGACGAGCAGGCGGCCGTCCTGGCGTTCCTGCCTCATCTCCATGGTGGACTCCACCTTGCGGCGCGCCAGCGACGGCAGCGGCGGCGGGAACGCCCTGGGCGGGGCGGCGCGCGGGGCCAACTCTTCCCCACCGCGCGCTCGTCGTCAGGCCGGGCACGAGCGGTCGGTGGCGGAGCCGTCGGCGTCGGAGAAGCCGTCGGAGCCGGTCTCGGAGCCGAGGCTCTCGGTGCAGATCTCCAGGCTCTTCTGCGTCAGCAGGCTGGACGAGCGGCGCACGAGCGGGGTGCACGTACGCCTGCCTGGGCGCGGCGGCGGCGGCGGGCGGCAACTTCTGCGCCTGGATCATGTTCCATATGTCGTCCCTCTCCGGCCGTTCGCCCCGGCGCCGCCGTGGTCCATCTCCTTGAGCATGACGGCAGACTTCTCGGCGCCTGCAGCGGCCGCCTTGTTGCCGCCATCGCCAGCAGCCTGCTGGCACGGGAGGAGCTGCTGCTCCGGTGGTCTCGAACACTGTCAGTGCCATGTCTCCCCTGCTTGTCCTCGGCAAGTGACACTAGCCTGTCTCAGCAAGTGCAGTTCAGGTTGACGGTTCTACGTTGGTGCAGCTACAGGTTGTGTTTTTATATTTTTGGGTGGCTTGCTCGTTAACCTTGTGCAGTTGAGGACGAGCACAGGAGGATGCAGAGGAGGGTTGCGGCGGGGAGTGGAGCGATAAGCTTTGGAGACTCTAACGCGCGTCCGACCCGGGTTTCGGACTGTTTTTTCGCTCGTTTTGATGGTGTCTCGGATCGGTTTCTCTGTCTATCTACCGCAGACTTGTCCTTTGGCGGGGCGAAGGCTGGCGCTGCGGTGGAAGTGGAAAGGCTTGAGGCGCTTCAGCTGGGGATCGGGAGGTCACACGATAAGAAGAGGAGCGGCGGGGGCGGGGGTATTTGTAGGGCGCCGAGGGAGGTGCTCGGGCTCACCGGCTCTGTGCTGCTCACCGCACACCCCCCACTGCCACTAGCATGGGGAGGACAAATACCTTTGCCCCTGCGAGGCCCCTCCGTGACATATGCGCACTCCATTTGGGCATTTCACAGAAACGCTGAAAACGAAATTTATCGAGAGAAATGTATTGTTAATTTACATTGTATAATATGTTCTCATCTGAATCTGAAAGTGGTTCCCTTTGTGGCACGCACTGTCAGCAATTAATTAATACAAAATGGTAAATATGATGTGGTTTATCCGTTTGTAGTTGCCAAGATCTTGTGTATAAGTAACATGACGTTTTCTCGGATCGTCGCACAGATTGGTGGAACGAGGTGACGTACAGAGAAATTCCTAGTCTGAATTGGGCCGTGGTTTGTTGCTGGCTAATTGGAACAGAAATCTCCCTGTTCATCACATTTGTGTAGCGGCGCAGTACTACGTACTGCTGCTACTGATCATGGTCTTCAAATTTGAAGGAGGAAGGAAGCAAATGGAAGAAAAGAAAACGTAATATCAAATTGGTTAGCTGCATTTTCTTACTGAACAGAGACGATCAGACGGGCGGCGTAGATGCTCGCGAGTTCCAAGAGAGTATCATGCGTATGTCCCGCCTCTTGAACAATCATTTGAGCGCCATTCCTTCACCTCTTCTTTGATTTTAAAGACATTTTTATAGAGCTCCTTCTTAATTCAGATTCTATATTATATTATATATAGGATTACTTCCATTTACGAAATTTTATATAAAAAAATTGTGTGGAAAGTGAATCAGGAGTAGCTCTTTAAGTTCACAAGTCATTCTGGATAATCACTTTCATAAGATTAGTATAAAGCTATTTGGACTATAATACTACCCTTCTTTCTAATTTATATGTCGTTTTTGCTTTTCTAGGATACGATAACCATTTTAGGACAGAAGGATGGTAGTCTACTGTAGTTACTGCATACCTCTTCCGCCAATAAAAAAGAATACAATTGGACAGTATTTTTTCAAATACTTATTCTAGTGACACTTATTTTGTTAGTATTTTTTCAAATAATTTAGTAAAAGTTGAAATCGGGTATCCACCGGATCACCACCCTGGTTGAACGGTTTCTGCATGAGTTACAAAAATAGAGAATTAATTGTATCAATTACACAAGCATGCTCGAGAAGGCGACAGAAATAAACGGTAGAATTCCATTCCTGGCATATGCAAAGGTCTCAAGCTCTGAGCACGACGCTGGCTAGAATTCCATTCCTAGCTAGCAGTCTCGCAGTGTCTGTGCGTGCGAGACAAATGCCCGATTAGCGCGCAGCGCACAAGGATCCAAGCCACGATGGCCGATGCCGAGCAGCTTCCAAACACCCGAATAAAGCCTTGTCTCCACGCACTGCGCCGCCGCAACGTTCCGCCCTGCCACGCTTTCAATCCCTCCTGCCGCCGCTGCTTGCATGCAGCTGTGCAGTGCAGAGCCTGGAGCCGGGGCGGCGCGATTCTTCCAGCACGGGCGCGGCGCTTCCTCCGCGCGCGATCGAGCATGTCGTTCGTGTCTCCACGCTCCTTCTACACCTGAACGACGGGGATTGTGCCATTCGGCGCGGCGGAATGCATGGACCTCGCGGCGAGCGTGGAAACATCGGCGGGCCACGAGTGACAGGTGGGACGGACGGACGGACAACGTGGAGGGAAGAGTTCGGTGGCGGAGTGGTTGCGCTGAGCAGCTACTACTGTGTCTGTGTGGTTCATTTTTGGCGGGGCTACGGCTACGCGGCAGGTTACGGATGCTGACGCGCGACGCTTCACGCCTGGCTAGCTTCGCACTGCCGCGCAATGCAACGCGCTGCCGGTGGCGGAGTGTGCAGTCGTGTTGCCACGGCCGACGGCCGCGAGCGCTTCCGCCGTTCAAAACCCCGGGACGGAGATGGAAAAATGTCTAGCAGTAGCACTGGCTAGTGCAGCCTTCGCTTACCCATTGCGCTTTGCACATTTGACGAAAAGCATTGTTACCTTGTCTTTGGTAGAGTAGAGCTTTTGGAAGTAGAAGAGTGTAAATGGTTGTAAAAGTTGCCTCTTTTTTCTATCGTCTATAAAAATCGCAAAGCCTTTTGTACCCTTCTATAAAAATCGTTACTCTTTGTCCTCTTACTACCTACGGGCATTCCCCACTTGACAAAACAAACCGCGCAACTACCTTAAACTGTTTCCGAAATTTGTATGCACCGGTTCCTCTCGATAAATGTGTGCCACATCCCCCCAAAGGCAAACCAACGTGAACCGAGAAAGGCAAACACGTGATGCTCGCCTTATAGCCCACCTCCGAAGATTTTTATCAAGCCACTGGAAAAGCTTTGCGACCCTTGCTCATGTGTGTTCTTACATGTGGGAGAGTTGGCGCTCCTCTTACCCCGTTGCTGAAATGGAGGGACGTCATTAGCCTACTCATGTGGTGATGCCAATATGCCATTTGTTTAGATTTACATCTTTCTATGTCGTGTTGGAGTGAATTGAAGTGAAAGTATGTTGATTTTCTATACATACATATAGATAGAGATATGATACACAAACAAGACTTAACTGCTCTATATATGTCTTTGCTTCTTTGCAGTATATATATTTTTCCAGGTCTTGTTGGAATGAACACACACATTTTTCGGGGCAAGCAATGGAACTCCTCCATCCGTATCGGCGAGGTGAAAGTGATGCAGAGTGGAGAATGGAGAGAGAGCCGAGATTGCACATGTGTGGTGTGTGGAAGAGCGACGAGCTGCGAAACTGACCAACCAGAGGTCGCCACGAGCCTACGAGCACAACACCTATTGACAAGCCGGTGGTGCACGAGGCGGGCAACTGCCGGACACTGCTTTCTGTGCAGCTAGACAGCGAGGACGTGATCGGCTAATCGCTCGCGTGTGTGTAGGCGTGAAAGTAGTACGAGGAGCCCGGCCGGTACGACCAAAAGTTTGGCCTGCCAGCACTGGGCATTCTCCTTTGGCAATCCCCAAGTCAACAAATTCAGTTTTGGAACTTTTTTTTTTTTTTAGATTACAAAAGTTTGGCCTGCCAGCACTGTACCCCCTATGAGCACCTTCTACTGAGGCATTCTCGACTCCTTTGGCAATCCCCGGTTAACATTTCTCCGCAAAATACCAAATGGATGGATGAATTTATTCGAGGGTGGGAGCACGACAAATGGCCTTTGCGTACATTGTGAGCCTTGACTTGGAACCTTTATTTTCGACAAGACAGCATGTGTAACTGTAGGTAGTACAGTACAATATCTACGATCGCAGACAAGCCAATCCACAGCTTGTGTTGCGTCATTCCATCTCCGGAAATCCAGATCATGAGGTCCCACAAATCGCTATTTTCTCAGGATGTTTTGATGATGCATGCTTGGGCCAGCTCGTGCCGTGTCGAGCACCAGCGCCGTGAGGGAACGAACCAACGTGGAAGCGGAGCGGGCAAGCACGGTTCTTCTGTTGGTGCACTACTGTCTCCCTTCAGCTCCGGCTGGAAGAATAAAAACGATAGCGAAGTTGTAGCATCCGTCTCATTCGTCTTAAGATTCCGATCGATCGACTTAGCCTCGATAACAGTCTGATTAACATTTCTCGCACGAGTAATACGGGAAATGGATGGATGAATTTATTCAGGGCTTGTTTGGACCGATTCAAGAAAAAAAGGCGCAAATTGCAATGAAATGTACGTGGTTCCTTTCCCTCCAGATGCCATATAGTTGAGAGGTTTTTCATGTCATTTCTCTCAAACACATGAGCGTGTCCCGGCCGGGAGCGCTTGCCCTCCTACTAGCGGCCCAGCCTTCGTCCCAGCGAGCGTGATCCGATCACCGATCGTCTTTCCTTTAGAGCGTGGCGTTGGTTTTCATCTTCACTACAAGAGAACGTTCACTTTTATTCCAACTTCCACGGCGCTGGTTTTTCTTCACTACAAGAGAACGTTCATTCAAGAAGAATTTTGTACCGTGGCGTACGTTCACGAAAAGGAACTGCATTTATTTTGTACGGCCATTCTCAATCCAATCTCACGCATCAGTTCAGTTAGTAGCGTGGATGTTGTTCTGCATTTGCTGGCGCGCTTTGTTAAGATTGAAGAAGCTAAGCTGGATCAATCTAGCACTGGCTTTTAACCGTGCATTAGAAAAGGTAAAGTGAGATCGCGTGGATGGATTCCCAATATCTATAGCGCCAGGCAGGCGGTGCATGCGCAGAAGCAGAACCGGAAATCCACGGCAAAGTGCCATCAGAATCCGTCTTGGATTGCAAGCCATCGAATCCTGCGTGCCATTACCAGGACAGGCGTGATCCTGGGGGCCTCCCCATCCGCTCCTCTTCAGATCTCGCCATCTATCAGCAACAGCAACAGCAAAAAGCAGCAGAGCTCCGTGCGGTGAGCGATCGCCGCTCGATCCTCTTCTTCTTCACTGCCTCGTAGTACGTACGTGGCGCACTCGCGTCGTCGCACGTTGCCCGTTGATATGATGCTGCTGTTGCCTTCATCATGCCGGACCTGTTCGACATCGATTGATCCGTCTGTGGCGAACCGGTCTCGTTTAATTTCGCCGTCGACCATGCATCTTTGTAGATAATGCCGATCGAAGCCAAGTGTGTGTTTTGTTTCTTGCCATCATTGTATTAGACAATATATGCAATGTAAATATAAAATGTAATGGGCTGAGAAAGGGATGCAATGGTGCAACACGACCGCAAAAGAAGAAGAAGAAAGGCCCAATTATTCAAAAAATATGTTAGGTACGTACGAACCTTTCTTTAGAACCATTCCATCGAATAACTTTTATAGTCGGCATGCAGATAGATTGCGCGGTTGATGGATTGATGCATGGCCGGCCTGCTGCCTCTGCCTGATAGGAACCTGTGGATCATAGCCATAGCATGTAGCCTAGCTATCACCCAGCTTGGACACTGGTGCCTAGTCCTGGACCAAAGGACATGTTCGTCGTCGTCGTCGTCCGATCGGTCTGCGTCCACGTGCATACGCAGTGGCGTGGTGCGTGCATGTCTTCTCAATTTATTTCTCACATATAAAGATGTAATGTACATTTATATACGCTGGCCAGGCAAGTTGGCCCAGCAAACACTCGATCGGGATCAGGCTTTGTGAGGCGAATATATATAGTTCACGAATCACGATCACATATATAACGTATATATATGCCTTTGCCAAAAAAAAAAAAAAAAAAAAAAAAAAACCCTCATAAGCGTTAGAGGCTGCAGCAGGGCCAATATGTACATATATGTGTGTGCATGAAGATTCATGCATGCAAGTAGTAATGCATATAATTGTACATGCCTTAGCTCGGAATACAAAGTGGGGTGGCTAGCTAGCTTTATTTTGTTCGGTCAAGGTCAAGATCGAATCATTCAGGCATGTACAAGAACAGAGAGAAAAAAGGAAGAAGCGTACGTAACGAGGGCGGGACAGGCGTACGTGCGCGACGGGCTGGATTAGATAGAGAGAATCAGGGTACGTATACGCATTAGCCGCCGGCCATAGCTAGAAACGTACTTCCTACGCTGAACTGGGCTCCTGCTGCTGCGTGTGCGACGTGCCCCGCCCGCGGGAGCGCCAACGCAGGGATACATTACGATTTCGCGAATTTAGCGCGGCGCGAATTTACGGCTTTTAGTTTAAGAGTTATAACATTTTTTTTGTCATAGTTTCAAATAGTGGGGCTGCTACATACCTTGACGGCGCATCTCTCAAGCACAGTTCTCGTCCCCACCTCCACTCTCCCTCCCACATGGTGGGCCCTACGCGCACTGTCACAGCGTTCCTGCCCAAAAATGCTCTATTTCCCGCCTCTGCTTCGAACGTAAGGCTCCCGCACCGGTGAAACGTTAAAAGCGTCGCGAATTTTACTGTAAGGGCCCCACACGTACTTTTTCAGTTTCCCGCTGCGGTCGCTACTGAATCTCGCACTTTACCCGGCAAAGTCGGGTGGCCGGACGCTAGCTTTATTTTGTTCGGTCAAGGTCAAGATCACATTCATTCAGGCATGTCCTAACAAAGGTGAACAGAGAAAAGGAAGAAGCGTACGTAACGAGGGCGGGACAGGCGTACGTGCGCGACGGTCGGCACTGGAGATAGCGAGGCGGACCGGACCGACGCGGGCCATGCGTGCAAAGCAGGCAGGACCGCCCGCCGCCGGGGCGCGCGAGCCCCTCGATCTCCTCCCCACGCGAGCGGACGACGGTGCGGAGGTGCGTCCATGGCGAGCAAGGCCGCCGGGAGGAGCTGCGCGGGTGTGGTGGCAGCGCCTCGCCTGGCCACGTCCGGTCCGGTCGAGATCTCTGTGCAGTCCCTTCTGCTCCCCACCGGGCTCGTCACAAGCGCGCGAGTTGCATCCCCGCTGGGCCCCACGCCACGCTGTCCTCCTCGAGGAGAAACGCGCAGGCGCTAGGAATCCAGGAACGGGGCGGTACCGTGGACTGTACAGCGGTGCAGCTGAATTTACGGTAAAACGCTCCTGGAGGAAACCTCCCCGTATGGCGGTGCAGCCAGTCCCCCAGCCCACAAAAGGCGCAAGCTAGCGCCAGATTGATCCCTAAAGGAGGCACGCCTGGCCTAGGTGGCTCATGATATTTACGTCAGGATTCTCTCTCGTCTCGGCCTCATGCTGCTAATATATGCACCGTGCAACACGGAGAAGCTAGCCGCGCGGCGGCCCGTAAAAACGTGGTGAGTGCTGGCTACAAGCAATCCATGTCGCCGGGACGGTCACGCGCGCCCAACCATAGCTAGCCGCATTAATGGAAGCACGGGAGGAGGAGCCAGCAGCAGCAGCTCACAGCTATCGACCGCGCGTTTCGCTTCCAAATGGATGGAAAGCGAAGCGACGGTGAAGTAGGCGTCTTCCTTGGCTGGGGTGGGCGGCGGGGCGCATCGGGTATCATCGTCAGCCCGCGCGTGGACGCCAAAAATGGGTGTTGCGTGAGAGGCTTCGGGGGTAGTGGGCGAGCAGCAGGCCCCAGAGGACGCGGATCCCCGCCGAGATCGTGCCGGCCCGCGTCGTCCTGCTGTCCACCTGTGCGTATCAACACCCGGTTGGCCGCGCGCCTCGCCGTCCGATCCGGGGTCGAGATCAGTGCCGGCTTTCGCCGGTGCCTCGATCGGTCGCTACTGTGCAGTGCAGAGAAACAAAAGCTGATCAGACAGAGATCGAGAGGACACCGATCAGTGCGACCAAGCTTAAAAAATCTTGGTTTTAAAAAAAAGGCCGGGAGGGGTGAGCGAGCAGGCAGGACAGGAAAAAAGGGCCCAATCCGATCCTATGATTGATGGTGTTATCAATCCACCATCTTTATCGCTAGATCGGGGCTTTTGCTGATCAAATCCACCGACCTGGTCCAAAGAGTGGATCATGGAGCCAGCAACACGGACGGGGACGGCGACCGCTGCTCCCGTCCCCGGCTAATCCTTCGTCAATAAGAAAACAAAACTTTCCCAAACCGGCATAGCGCAGCTGCATCTGTGGATCGATGAGCGCATGGCCACTGCTCATGTTGTACTGGCCCTTCAATGTAATTACTTTGCTTTTCCAGTAGTATCTATACTTTTGATTTCTTTACCCGCTTCCCAAAAGATTTTCTATTCGCGACACAAGGAAAAGCCATTTTCCAACTTGGGGCACGACAAGGTACGCGATCGGACGAACACCAGCAAGTGGCATGAGCAGTATGTATACAAATTTTGCCCGTTGAAGAGTCATACATTCTCTCTTCTATTTTAAAAAAAAAAACTCTCTTCTATTTACAACAGAAATCAATGAATTGAAAAGGCAGGTAAAAAATTTAAAACCACAAAACCGAACAATACAGGCAGGCACTAAGATGCGCGCTGTCGAAACCGGAACCTGAACCGACAATACAGGCACTGACAGATGCGCGCTGTCGACTAAGGCCTGCACCTTCAATCGTACAGGGTTCCAAAGCAAGCACAACTATGTAACTCAAAAAACAGAGAAACCAAAACGGTGGTGGGTGGTTACCGTTGGCACGACCCCAAAACGGCGGACCCCAACCTCCCTCTAGCAGAACCCGCGTCGTCCCCGTCGGCCGCCACACAGCCCTCTATCAGCGACGTCCACCGCCAGCAAGATGCGATCGCAAGCACGTGCGAGATCAGCTGCATCGATCGCTGTGTGTGTGATTCTGTCTTATGCTGTTATGCAGTTCAGTCCAGCGGTATCCAATGACATCCTCACCTTCCAGTTGACTTCAAAATTTGTTCAAACCGTTACATCTTTTGTTATGACTTGTTTTATTAATAATAAAAAGTTATTCATAAATAACATAAAAATTACAACGTTTGCATGATTTTTTTGAATAAGATGAGTAGTCAAATTTGGAGTAAAAAAATGTCAAATGTCTTATTTGGAACGGAGGAAGTATAGGGAATGAAGAAATGTCCTGCCGTCGCAATCGCAAAGGTGATATATAAATACGCGCTACCAACCAGCACCTGGATGTGGATGTTTGACCCTGCATGGCTGCATCATCAAGAAAACTAGAACAGAGAAGGATATCTGAAAACCAGCATTCTAGAAGCAGCAAAAGGTCGCGACCGCTTGAGCTCGCAGCTCTAGATCCTGGGAACCACGATTATATAGAACCTGCATAAATCTTAACTGAGTCGTGCATTCATTCTGGCAGTCAAGTAATAGTTCCACACTAGGAGATGGGTAGCTTTGACTTTGACCTGAACCAAAAATGAGCTGCACCAAAAGAGATTATTCCATACTTGTTGAAGCCATGCTTCTAAAACTCTCCTGTAAAGCCACCCCGTACAAAGAACTGCTGTTCGACCAGCCAAGCATCAAGCTACTGCATGCGGTGAGTACAATCAAGATGACCACCGATGCAAGCTAGTTAAAACAAACGAACTAGTAATCATCAAACTGTAGTACTGTACAGATAGTGCAGTTTGAAACAACAACTGACCACAATTCATTTCTCTGTCACGTAATTGTTATAAGTTTCCATCAATGGAGCATTAACAGCCGGCAATAAGTAAAATCAGAAAATTATCACTGTATCCGTGCAATGTTTAGGATCCCAACAAAGCCTATGAAATAGCAGATTTCACTTCCCAATTTAACACTTCACTGCTGGAAGCCAAAGTGTAGAGGGATAACAAGAAGAACAGAGCAAGAAGAGCAACTCTTCATCATTGAAGTAGGAATTAATGGGCAAAGGGCATAAGAAATTGCAGACAGAGCAGTGGGTAAACAGTCATCTTCACAAAGCAGAGGCAGTGTGGAAGCAAAACATTTCCTAGAATAATACTCACTGGACCCAAAAAAAAAAAAAAAAGTAGCAGCAGCAGTGCCACTAAGTGATGGTAGTTTATACTGCTCGCCATAGCAGTGGTCCAAATAGCTGAAAAGAAGCCAATTAGACTTCTAATCATGCTGCAATAGTTTGACCGCATTTTCAAAAAGCTATGTCATTTTTGCTTTGTGCGTGAGATGGGGCAGAACCATATAAACAAACGAAAAGAATGTCAAGCCGTAAAGGAAGATATCCTTGCCAAACTCAATTAACTTGTAAGCATCTAAACTGAATTGTATGGAGAAATGATGTACAGCTGAAGTGCGGTATTTCGATAGAAATGATATTTTGATGAAGTTGTACAGTAAATCAGGGTAGTGCCCTGCAAGTAAAACTGAGACCCATATCTCTGACCCATGTCTACAGTAAATCAGGTAGTGGTACTAAAGTAAAGCAGGGAAAATTGTATAACAAAAGGTTTTTAAAAAAATCCTAAAATAAGGTAATGTTTGTTATATTGGTGCGTGACCACGCAAATATGCACAGAAATTAGATTATATATAATTTCAACCATAGTAGTTCACATGCCTATTTCACGAAGTATCACATTAATATATGCAATCATGTGCAATTTTGATGTGAAAGTGTATTCTTTTTTTATTGCTAGGGCAATTAGATACACAATGGGTTTTGCAGCAAATTCCTGCTGGAGTCAGCCTCATAATTTGCCTCAAAAAATCAAGGGGCAAAACACAACTACAAAAAAAGGCAAATAGTACTGTAGGTAACAAATATTCAGCAAATATAGTACAAAATGTAGAACTAAGCTGAGCTTATATGGGCAGCAAAGGTCTGGTCTGGTTTGTTGTGGATCTATGTTATCAAAGATTTATTAGTCAGAGTTTTAACTGGCTCGAGTGAGGAAAAAAATATAGCAATAACACAGAAATTGCCATGAAATAGCCTATGCATCCACAAGACTACATACACTGAAGCAGAGATATAAAAAGGCAGGAACTGCATGAATAAGGTAGATGGGAGGAATCAAAGGACTTGGCGGCGCTTGAGCAGACGGACACTACAGTGTGCAGGAACAATTGACAAGAAACCAAAAGCAAACCCTGGGCTCAAACCGTTCAATTCAAACCAATTAGGAGTCACACTAATCCAATCCAAACCATTCGAAGCTCAAACGTGATCCCAGCCTAAACCATTTGCAGGCTCAGCGCAATTGCGCTCCCAAACCAAAAGCCAATCCAAAGCAAAAACCTGAACCATTAAATCATTTGTAATAAAATTGTTAGCATGGCTAGTCACACCCCTTACAAGTTGAAGAGCTGCCGGTATATGTAACTCTTTTAAACCTTTATGGCTGGAATACATTGATATGATATGATATAAATATTAACACCAAGAAATACATGCTCAATCATAGATGAAAAAGAAATTGCACTACAATACGAAAAAGGACTGCTGTAGTTGTAGTTAAAATGAAGTGAATATGTTATCCCTTCTTACCCGGGTTGCCCATTCTCTATATGCTGTATATCCTTTGTGAGTTGAGATATTTGTTAAGAGGAGCACCATAAAATTGTATTGAATGAAATTCAGTTCACATATGGGTGCATGTTAAAATGAATAAGCAGGAAATATCAGATGATTTCAAGTGGTTACTAATATTCAGAGATACAACGCACAATGAGGAATATCTTGACAAAGAAAAAAAACTGAAGCACAACTGAGCTATGCAACATGATAGCCAGGGACTTGAAGAGACACTCTAGGACGAGGAGCAAAAAAGATATTGAATAAAAATATTTTTATGCACACAAAACATTATCAGCAGATATAAGTAGTGCAAGAATAGGCTCAATTTATATAACGGTTATAACTAAAGGTAGGCAAGTAGAAACATCATATTATTAGTAGATATAAGTCAGCGCCAAAGAAAAACATGTAGCATAGCTGTACAACTTAGCGATGCCTAAAAATAGCTGTAAATAGTAAGAAGAATATTCTGATTTAATAACATGTGAAAAATGAGTCCACAGTTTTGAATACGTAATTGCAGTACTTTCATGCTCTATATTAGTATGATAACGAAGTGATCAGACCATGCAATTTAAGTGCAGATGCTTAAAGTTAGAACAAAACCAATGTACATTCAAGAAGGCAGACAACAATACATTCAAGGATTCCACATGCCAAGGTACAGTTAAAGGGGAGGCACGAGCAGAAGAGCAGAGAGGCACAAATTTCATTCACAAACATGTAGTCCAATTATCCAGTAATCCAGACTCAGATTTATTCCGTAATACACATTCATTTGTCCACATAGCATGAGATATACGAACTACTCAAACAATCCATATTCACTTCCACAGATATTCTATATGAGATATACGAACAACTCCAACTCAAACTGAAACTAGTGTTCCCATCAACAAAAACTAGTACTCCCATGAGTTGAAACACTGTTCCCGTGAGAGGAAAAACTACAGTTCCCATGAAGCACCTGGATGATCAATCTCCACCATCCTCGCTGATGTCACCGTCATCCTCGCTCAGGTTATTGTCACTGATCCCGACCACCTGATCGCGGAGAGTACTGATACGAGCGCGAATGGAATTGGAGCGGATGATCAACTCACTGACAGAAACGGCGAGGGGCTTGGCGCGGCCTTCATTCACATGGCGGATCAAATCCTGGTACACGAAGTCGATCTCCTCCTCGAAGGTACCTCCCCACCTTGATGGAGAGCGTGTGGAGCCGGTTGCCGTAGCGCCCAGCAGGTCGAGGCGTGGAGAGAGGTGGGGTCGTTGGCGAGGATGGGAAGCAGCGCATCGCGGATGATGACTAGATGCAGTCCGCAGATGCGAACACCTTCAGCGTGCGGAAGTCCTCAACCTCCCAGCGACGGCGCGAGGTCTGGAAATGCAGCATCTCGATGAGGGCAGCCGCGTGCTGCACTCCAGCGATCGCACCTGGACGGTGCGCTTGCCCACGGGGACCTCGAGCATGTCCTCCAGCGATCCCATCAGGGACGACACCCTCGATGGGCGGCTCCTCCTCCGCCGGTCACCTTCTTCGCCGCCGGACCCGCCATCGATCTCGGCTCGGACTCGCGCTTCCTTTTCCCTCCTCCGCTTCCTTTTTCCCTCCCTATTTGGGGATGGAATTTGAATTTCAGTCGGCCTGCGGCCAGGTGGGCATGGGTTGGGGAAAGCGACGGCGACTCCTATTTTATAAAGCGGAGGCCTGAGGGCGGACCTGACCCCAGCTGTCAGGCGCACAGCCAGTGACGTACGGAGCACGTATCATGGGAATGTTCTGGAATAGTCCTGCCGGCGGGGATTCCAGCACAGACCACACGACGTTTGGTTGAGCCGTTTGGGCCACGTGATCTTTGGCCCAAGAAGAGACATTGCGGCGCGGCGCGGGAGAGAGCAGCATGAGGCAACATGCGGCTAGAGCTGAAAGAGGCCAGTGAAAGAGTTGAGTTGTGTGACTTTGTGACCTTGCTTTGCTATAATTGAAACCAATTTTTTTCTAGGTTTTATTTATTTATTTATTTATTTATTATTATTTATTTATTTGCAAACGAGAACAACTCAGGGATTTTCAGTTTACATTGCCTAAATATATCTAATCTAACCACTTGTCTCCTGTGTCCAGAGCACACAGAGCGCCCTTTGTTAACTTGCAACTGTTATGCTTTTGTAATATCTTAAGATCTTGGCTCTACTTCTAAATAAATGATTTAGAAGAACACAGTAACTGTGTCACCAGATTAAGGCAGTCCAACACTTAAACATGACAACAAACCAACTCAAGCATTGCTTCCAATGACATACCACAGCCGAGGAACAATTATCCACCAAGCAAGTTTCAGTTATATATATGCGCTGAATACATACGTGTTATATTGTATATATTCGAATATGTATGTATATACATATAATCGAAGAAATAGGAATGTGCCACATGTATAACAATTATAATTAAATCTAAAACGGATAAACATTAGGTTGATTGCGGCAAATTAAATGGCACCTTCCTTCCACGCTCCCAGACAAAGGCATGGCATTGGCTACAAGGCTCCAAAACAATCAACTTAACTTTAGTGGGAACTTTATATTCAATGTATGTTCTAATAGCCACTAGCGCTCTAGAGGCTTCAGTGAGAATACCCTTGGTCATGGAATGGCACCTGTCATAATTTTCATCAGAACACCTAGAACCATAAAGGGTGTCCAATCTAAGACAGTCGAGTGACACTGCATGCTCGAGAATATAACATGTTAGCTCAACCAAGCTCTTTGCAGAGCTAAACCCTATGATCTTCACACTCTTGAGGGAGCAGTGGGGGTGTTCGTCCATCTGCCTCCACTGCGAGGAATGTCCAATAACCGATTCATGGTTCTTGTTTTCCATACTTACCTGAAGATGAGAAAGGAAACAATTGAATTGATAGGTCCAACAAATTAATAAAAGATATCTTTGCAGGATAGGATGAATGAACGTCTTACATCCAAGCTCAAAGTCTCTAGGGAAGGAGACGCATCAAGGAAGGAAACAAGAGAAAAATAGTCATAGGGAAGGGAGGCCCTTCCTGAACTCACTGAGATGTCCAGATGCTTGAGGTGGACAAATTTAGTTGGCAGCATCGGTGTATTGACCACCTGCGGCATATGTAATGTATCAAGAATATTTCTACACAAAGACATGCCGAAGGTGATGATATTATTATGCATACATCTATACTAGACGACATATAAAGTTTTAAGAGTATACCTCACCACGCGATCTTATGTTAAGAGTCTCAAGGTTTGGCATAATGGATGGCAGCTCAGCACGAGAATAACAAACTAACTTTGAGTGGCTCATGCTTAGGTTCTTCACTTGCAATGTTTCCCCGGTTATAGTTACATTTCCACTAATGTTTAAGCTAGAGAGACTGGGAGCTCCGTTCTCTATCACTCGCAACCTACAGCATGCTGTAGCCTTTAGGCAAATGAGCCGCTCCAGCACGCAAGGTAATTTCAAGCAAATTATTTTTATCACAATGAGCAATATCCAACAGCTCCAAAACGGGAGAGTTGGAAAGAAGGCCTTCTAACGCATCCTCTTCGATACGCACATGAAACAGGCACAAGCTCGTTAGGCTTGTCAAGGTGCCAAGTTCAGCTGTGGGATGGAAGGCACAAAAGCCAACTTCAAGAGACCGAATTGAGTTTCTAATCCCCTTAGATAAAACTTGGCATGGAAAGTCATACTTTTTCTTGAATATACATAGCATAACTGTTAGTTCTTCGATGCCTGGTTTAACAGCAACCTGAAGCCAATCATCGAGACCACGATGGGCAATACCAAACAATTCAAGCTTCAATATCTTCAGACCAATGCCTGAGTGCTTTCTCAGAATGCGATCGATTGTATCACTGAAATCCTGTTCAATTGCATGTGTGTTCGACCTTAATGAGTCCTCATTGAAGATGAGCTTGGGAATACACCTCCAGGAACATAGAAAGGCACGTGACACACAAGCAGCACGAGCAGCATCACGTAACGGCATCAAGGAATGTATATGGCGCCAGATATCCTACATGCACAAGCATGAGAGAATAAGAATTCAATATAATTGGCACTTCAAAGCCAAACAGTAACTTAGGGCTGACAAAGGAAAACAGCATAAGCATGTGGATTGTGATTGTCCAGTTTATTTTCATCGTTAATTTGTTTCCTTCTGTATTCTGATGTAGGTAACAACAATAATGACCAAAAGAAGAACAAGTCCCTGCTAATTTGTGAGAAGTTCCAGAAAGTCTACACCTTACCATGATAACTGGGTACAGACAATTCTTTGCTGGAGTTAAAGATGCACACTGCCTCAGTTGAAACAAAGACAAACAAATAATTTGTCTATTTAGCAAGAGTGTACCGGGTTGGTATTAGAAGTCGCTTTGGACAAGGTTTTTGGGCCAAACATCGAATATAAATTATCAAAAACTTTTAAGTTGTTGAGTTTGTAAATGTAAAAATTATATGAGTAAATTTGTCTTAAAAAATACTTTGAAAAATTTCATAAATTTTTTAGCAAGGTCAAAGTGTTTTGGACGAAATTATTCACGAGTAAATTTTGAGTTTGTAAAAAAAAATTATTGAAAAAAAAAATATACAAACATCAATCTTCATAAATATTTTTATAATAATAAGGAGATGGTTTCCCTCTAGATAATATATTTAGTCATTCGCATGCAGAGGCTCAACTAGAGCAGATAGCAGGTTCGCCAGCTCAAATGCTAGGCCTGGGAACTATTGAGGCCGCTACACCCACAGTGAAGACCGCTGCATCCTCAAATGTTATAACGTGCCACCAGCTCAAGGATACAGAACTAGCAAATGGGACCTCAGAAGCAACAACGAGGCTCACAAGAAGAAGATGTTGTTTTCGGCAGGGCTGCATGTACACCAGGCGTCCGCGTTGTGGGTCCGGGCGCCCTCGTCATGCTACTGTCGATGTCATGCCTCGCATGGACATTGAAGGGCAGAGGGACTATGCCACCTTCACTAGAGGATGGCGGACAGACTGTTCATGAGGTAGCGCTCACAAACTTCATCCAGTCAATAACCAAACCAGTCCAGGAACCCTGCTTCCTCTATAGCAACATGGGCCAGTGAAACTACGAAGGGAGAAGAAGAGGCCGAGCAAGCCGTCTCGGCACAGCGCACGTCTAGCAGCCATTGCATGGCCGAGTGGTGATGCACAGAGCATAGCAAGGCAAGTGCTCATGAAGAGGTTGGGTGTCACACAGGAAGAAGGTGAAACTAAGGAGATGGCCTTCCTACGCTGCGCCAAGCTTATCAAAGGCACGGCGTCTGACCTTATATTCAAGGCGCTAGTGGACCTTAGTGGGCTCGGTGGACCAACCATGTCGAGCAGATTGTGACATAAGGCTTCCTTGCACCATCTGCACTGATCGAGGAGTCGCTCACGCCATGCTTGGCCAAGCTATTATGGAGGGGATACAGGATAACTGTGAGAAGTCGGAGCTGCTCTTTTCCTATTTGTGCTAAGCTGAGTGTGTTGGGATAGTCGTCAGAGCTTTTGTGGTCTTGGGAGGATATGTGAATATGTAAGGTTTTTAGGCCTGTTTTTTCTTAAAAAACTAGTCCAATTCTATTCTGCTAAACTGAAAGGCTGCCATTATCTTTAAAAAAAATAGTCCCAAAATCTGTGTGCTGTTAGAGACATCAAGTCATGTCACTATGCCGGTAGTATCATCTTTCCATCGTAAGACAATTATACTGTCATACCTCTGGAAGGCCTGGGGTTGAATATCCCAATATTTTGGCCGCCTGAGAATCACCATAACCATCTTCTAAGCAGGGAGTGCCCTTTCTTTTGTTCACCGAGGAGGTTGTCGACCCATCTGCAACCCAACAAGCATGGTTATCACACTGTGCATCCTCGACATTACTAACCAGGGTCTCGTTCGGCTTATGTTGCGTAGTTTTTAGGGAAAAATCATCGTGGGGTACCCAACTGAACTTTGTGCGTGGTTAAAAATCTGTACACGGTACAACAAGAATTGCCTATTAAGACGCAACCTGAGACAAATCGACAGGAGAGAAAAGATGGTAAGACAAAGACGAGCTGCCGCACTGAAACAAACTCTTGCCAACAATGATGTAATAAATCAGCAAAAGAAGACGAAAATATTTTTAAGGAACAAATGCAGATATAGGGTGCCTAAAAATTAAAGGAGCTCGCGGTTGGAGACCTAAATCCTAATAACCAACTGATGATACACCACATGAATGAAGTGAAAAATTATGCTCCAACAATAATGGGGCCTGCAGATAACACGTCGAGGAAGCTGGAATTGAAAGAGAGCAAAACTTACTCTGGGCTAGAATTTGCTGGCGATGCCGCTGAAGGTCGTCGTCCTGCACGGACATGGTGAGCCTAGCTACGACTAGTATAAATATACGATTTCCCGAGTGTTCGGTTTTCTTTGTCGCCGAGAAATCACAACTGCAGTTTCCCCTCCGATCCCCCCCAGGGCTCGGCTCTATATAACTCCTCTTCAGTCTTGTATACTACATCCACATATTCCGTGTATCCTATATGATATATATCAGTGACTTAGATGGTTTTATTTTTTTGCCACAGAGCTATATTTATGGCATTTGAACTCAATGGCAAATAAATAAAAATCCTGATATATATACCTGAATGTTTCCTATTGGGAATCCGAAATCGCGCCGCCGCCGCCGCCGCCGCCGCCGCCGGCACGGGGACCCTAAGGACGAAGACAGTCTGCAATGGGCCGGCCCAATAGCTACTCTGCTAAAACAGACATTTGATTTCTTGGCCGTTAAGGGACAATACGGCCTGTGTCATGGTCCGGCCTAGCCACCTGCACACCCGTCTGTTTCTAAGCACCCGTCAAAACCGTTCGCCTGGTAGTGGTGGGGGGACGGATGCGCATGACTGGATACAATCGGAATTGAGTTCAGTCTGCATATGATTTTTCCCCACCAGCACAGCACCCCTAAAAGAGATTTTTGGGGTTTGATTTCAGTCGAATCCAATAAATTTTACAACGTCCATAATTTAGATCGAAGGCTCGGTCTGGCTTTATTAGTGTGAGTGAATGGCTAGGGGAAAATTTTGATAAGGGGTTGTCTAAGAGCACAATGGTTTGTTGCATCAGAGTCTAGGTGGAAGTTAGATGTTCACTGGACGTCCAAATCTGATACCCTCTACCAAAAAAAAATAAAATAGAAAGAGATGGTCCCCCACCAAAATTTGAATTTCTAGATCATTTGTCAAAATCCATAGATGTTTAAATTAGATTAGGCTTTCACCTATACATCGAAGTTGATATATACTCCTTCCTTCCTAGAAAGAATACCCTAAGTTTGAATTAAGCCAATTTTTCTTATCAAAGATTTCTTTTATCTCAAATAGGCTTATTTATCATCAAATATATTTTGTGATCCATCAATTTGATACATATTATTATAACTACTAGTATTATAAATTTTTTCTATATATATTTAGTTAAATTTCAGATTATTTAACTCATCAAAAGCCTACATGACTAAGAGTTTTTTTTTTTTTTTTAAAAGGAATTTTTATTCTAGTTTCTACAAGAGTTTTGCACAAAACCAATTCTTATTACAAATCCACCCTCTTCTATTAGATATAATTTTCTTGTTCTTTGCTTGTTCTAAATCATGCTCCATGAAAAGTATAGTGCCATGGGGGTGTATCGCAAAATCGAGAGGCCAGGCCACCATGAACCAAACTGGGAATGAGGCCTTGAATTTGATCATCCTCTTTGGCCTAGTTACAAATATGGCTAACATATCCACACCTAGATTAAAGAGAATAGGTGAAAGAGGATCACCTTGTCAATGTGTCTTGCTAGCGTGGATATCATAATTCTTGTGCTAGTGAACTTTAATTACAAATAACAACGGATTGCTGAGGTGAACATCTTTGCATGAAAAATTTCTAGTGACAAATGAAGTGGACTGCAAGGTGGACGCATTGCTTGTAAAGAGAAATAGATAATAGTGTTTTGATGCACAAGAGTTATAGATTATTTTAGCTTTCCAGTAGTATCTATCTATTCTCGACACAAGGAAAGCCGTTTTTCAAGCACGACAAGGTACATAATCCGTACGAACACCAGCAAGTGGCATGAGCAGTATGTATACAAAATTTGCCCGTTGAAGAGTCATACATTCTCTCTTCTATTAAAAACTCTCTTCTCTATTTACAACAGCAATCAATGAAATGCAAAGACAGGTAAAAAAAAAAAAAAAAAAAAAAAAGAGCATAAATTACCAAAACCGGAACCTGAATACAGGCAGGCACTCACAGATGCGCTGTCGACTAAGGCCTGCACCTTTAACCGTACAGGGCTCCAAAGCAAGCACAACTATGTAACTCAAAAACAGAGAAACCAAGCTCACCATATAATCAACCATGCGCCAACCTGACAACTCTGCTCACTCTTGCCAATGCACTCCATCTGGTTTGATCCATGTAATCACATCCTCAGAAAATGGCAATCGCTGACAAAACCAAAACAAAACCAAGCAGAACAAGGAACCAAAGAAATGCTGATCCTCAGAGGTCATCTTCTATTGGCAAATGATGCCAGTGCGCTTTGCATGAGCTGGTGAAAGGGCACTCAGTATTGGCTGCATTTGCTGGCCATAGACAGATATCAAGTGAGAAACAGCCTTGCCAATATTTGTTTTGACTTCATCACTCTCATCTGGGGATACCACCACTTGGGCAAAGACATGTATGACATCAGGCACAAGAGGAAGAATCTGCAACAGAAAAAAAAAAAAAAGTTAGCTTTGGCTCATGAATATAGACCAATAATGGACATCTGGTTCAAGAACCACCTGGGGATGTGATGATAATAATAAACTGCAGATGCAACCATAGACAGTCATTGATTCTTCATGATCTTCTTTTAATGGCAAAGCTTTGATAAAAACTGGAAGAACCTATAAGAATGCAATCAAACGTTTGTTACACACTTCGACTCTTGAATCTGAAGCATGAAGCTGTCCAAACAAACTAACTACAAATGTTTTTCAAACCTGGTTGAGAGGAATTGACTGAGGCTGCACCATTATCATCCTAGCAATAGCACCAGCAGCATTATCTCTTACTGCATCATCTGATTCTGAGTTACCAAATAAATTATGCAGAGAACGAAGTATATCCCCATAGTATCTGCATAAAGATGAACAAAAACTAGTGAGCGAAAAAATTGGTATCAGGTGTTACTCTTTATTTTAGTTATGTAATGGAGACATTGAGAAGTAATCCATCTGCTGACAAAATGAAACAGCATCAAATATGTCTCATGATTCTTAGCTGCCCCATCCAACACTTCAGAATGCTAGAGCACTTTAAATTAGGAGCAGTGTTAAAGTTTATCAACAAATCTCATGGCAGGCTATTCACTAGAGGAAAAAAAAATGGTTGGCTTTTTAGGTCATTTTGAGAAGACCTCTGAAACACCATCAGGTCCAGATGGTCATGGTTACCCTAGGGTCCAGCAAAGAAAAAGTATTGAGTTGCATGCACCGACCAGTTCAACCCAAAAAGCTTAAGCTGATGGGGAGAGGTAGGTAATTCACTTATATTCCAACACAGAGAACCCGAGCAGCATATGGTTTTGAAGTTGAGGATATGACAATTGAGAAGTATATGAAAAGCATAACACATCCTTTCCCCTTGTATCAATATAAGAAAAAATGTTGCATTTGAGAAATTAAATCAGTAAAATGCAAGTCATTGTTTCATCAGCTAGCTTTTCTGATTACAGAGAAAACTTAAAAATACAAGTTTTTTTTTTTTTTCTCAAATGGCGCGACAGAAATGTGTGTCATTTCATCAAGTGTAAGCATACAACAAATTTTATTAGTGCAGCATACATCTTTTTATCGGTAGTGTGCATATAAATTAATTGCATCATCAAATCAAATATGACGATTCTAGGTAAAAAAAATACATACTTCAGTGCTGCAGCACCCCCGTTCTTGCATATCTCACCAACACAGAAAGCAGCATTTCTCCTATTAGTAGCATCGATGATGCAAGCTCTTTCAACACCAAAGGCATTATCTTCTGAAGAATCCAAATGAAACAGTATGAAAGGGGCCGCTGAAATGATAAAAATTCATAGACATTCAAGAATGCTAGAAACGTACATCAACATAAGCAGATATTGAGCACCCATTTCCTGAGCAACCTCAGCTAAGGTTGCCACAACCATAGTCTTATCTTGGGGATGGGGAGATTTCTGCATTTATTCCAGAAGTAGTTTCAAAAGCAAAATACAAGACCACCATGTGTTTCAGAAGTATAGAACTTCCACAGAATTAATTAATAACTGATGTGGAACAAATGGGACTATGGGAATACGTGCATATAGAGAGGGGACTGGTGGGAGCGGGGTTGGTAACATACAGCAAATTTCATCAACGGATCAAATAATTTTGCAAAGATAGGATCAAAATAAGATCCCATCACTTTTGCAAAAGCAGGCAAAAGATCTGAAACTGCATCCATGAGGACTTCATCATGGTCAATGTCGCCATCATCCTCACCATCTGACTCCACTTGCTGACAGCTAGATTCTTGACGTAAAAGAACCAGTGTTGCCTCAGCAAGCCTTAGCATGTCTGAAAGAAAGCACAGAAGGGACAGTCTTTAACAACACAACCTAGTATTTTCAGGCCATCCAGTACTGGTCAGGCACAACTTACATGGCTCAATTGCAGCAAAACCACAGTCCTTCACAATGTCTGCTACACTCATGCAAGCTTGTGCAACTACCTCTTTATCGCCATCCTCTGTCATAGTCTTGATGTAGATGTTCAGAACAGTATCTGGGAAAAAAAAATGCGCATGGTTATTTGCTATCAAACAGGCCAAATGAACTTAAAATGCAGTATATCCAGCATTTACCAAGGACATCCTTCTGTTTCTCTAGTACATCCTGCATAGTACAAAAGAAAACATAATTTCATCAAAATTAATCTTCAAATCGCCAGAAGGTAATGTAGGAAGTAGCATATGAATATTAGCACAACAAATACTCACAGCATGTGTAGGAGGTATTGCCCTAACAGAAGTTAGAATATCTGCAAGAAGGGTTATCAAAGACATAAAAAACACATTTTACTTAACACTACAAAAAAAAATATACATTACGATATGTTGAAAAAATATAATTATACTAGTGATAAATTATGAAGTACAGATGTTTTGTTAAGTTTTGGCATTCCAATATGAAATATGCTTGCTGGAAACTTCAGTACACAGAATAGTTATAAAAACACTTCACTGGATTATATGCCCCTTTTCACCTTGTATTTCAGTAATTCAGATAGCTATAGACAACTTCACATGGTGCACACTGCAGAATACGTTTTATGACATTTAATTTCACTCACTAAATATGTTTTTTTTGAGTACTGATTTCGTACAGTTACAGATTAAGCAATGAACTCTTCTTTTGTTGAACCATTTAGCCTGACAATGAAATTTCCACAATGCTGACAGTGCATAAACAAGAAGGGAAAGGAATTCCATGTGAAAACTCATGCATCAAAGAGAAATAGGGGGTAAATTACGTTTCAAAGAAATGACTGCCTGCAGCCTGAGATCTTCATGGAAATAACCACTGTGCCTGATCAAAATCTTAAGCGACTCCTCCAGATACCTAGTGTCAGTCAAGGAAGTTTTGAAAGGTGAAACTGTGACTAGAGCAGCTTAGCATTTCTTAAAGGATACGGAGCATAGGCACTCTTTGTGTGTAGTGCAAAAAAACCAATAGCCTGTGTTGCAGCAGCTTTCTCATCTAATACCCCAGTCCTGACACTGATATTTCTAACTCTGGGCTCATCGTTAAGATCGCCATCAGATCTAAACACCGCCAAATCCATTTTCAATACTATCAGCATCATCAATGTCCACAGCAGAACCATCATCCAAGTTGCAGGAAGAAAAATACGAGAGGGACAACATGAGGAAGATACTGAAATGTGAAACAGCTCACTTTGGTAAATTTAAACATCAATCAGAAATTAAATAAAATAAAATTTTGAAGACCCTTGTTACCTGTGTGAAACTATCACCCAAAATTTCAGCAACATTACTAAAGAAACCATGAGTGTACTCTCTGAGTTCACTGTAATCCAATCCAAAACCCCGCGAAGTACAAATACAAAGAACATAAAGGTTGCACTCAACGCTGTAAAAGTAACGGAAGTTAATGGAACCAAAACTTACAGAGATAGCAGCCTCAATAAAAGGAGGCAATATTGCTTCAATTCTTGCTCTGCCAACTGCCATTGCTACTATCCCGACAACCTCAGTAGCCCTAGCACGTGCACACAGATCTTCGCCATTAGTAAGCACCATAAAACCTTTCATCATCTCAAGGACTTTCGCATATGGGGTAAAAGCCTGCTCCGCAGCAGCAGCCAATCAACCAATTGCAGACTGCAGAAAATATCATCATTGTCAAAATAAAAGATGATTTTATGTTAAAATGGTTATCATCTTTCCAATACACAACTCACCATGCATGTCTCTTGCAAGTTCCGAGGACTGCTTTGCAAAGACATAACCAATCTGCATATCAAGGGCTCTAGATATGGTAGGATATCTTCACCCATGTCCTCACAGAATGCTGCAAGAGCATAATATGACTTCTCCTGCAAGAACAAATGAATTAATTGATTATATTGCCAAGTTTACCATCCAACCTAAACAAATTATGGAAAAGGTTGGTGGCTTTCTGCTCGCTTATAGAATAGAAAACATCATCAGTATTTGATGGCTATACCTTAACTTCATTTGATGGGTCTTCAAGAGCATTTAGAATGCATGGAAGTACACTCGCATAATGAGATAAAATTTCTGGTTGCAGGTGTTCAGCAAACTGACCAAGAGCAAAAGATGCAGCGCCCTCTAACCATTTGTTCTTGGTCCTTTAAAGCTTCCATAACAATTTTCAGACAATCCTCCAACTTATCTTTCAAATGTTCACAACAACCCTCTGAGATAACACCCAGTGATGTCACAGCAGCCTCACGATACTTGGGATTAATTTGATGAAAGCTCACAGAAGCAAACTCAAGAACTGGTGCAAGAACATGCCTTGGTAAGTTGATAGCCATTGTATCATCGACTTCGCAGCAGAACGATCTGCTGCTAGATCAGAATCTTCATCTTCATTAGTTGTTTCCGTAAGCAATGGGCACATAACTTGCAGGATAGGTACAACCAGCTTGTGCTTTTTCAAGAAAGATGCTTTTAAATTTTACCAGCCATGAAATTATCTGGATAGCCTGAAACAATCATTCAAAACAACTTAGTAATAATCTGTAAATAAGTTGGAAGATATATTAGAGGATGCTGAGGCCTGATCAAACCTGTTGCCTTATATTTATTTCCAAATCCTGGTTTGCAGAAACTTCCAGCTTAGAATTGCACAATTGACCTCACAGAGTCTCCAAGAAGTGGTGCAGGAGATTCAATTAATTCGCCAAAAATTTCAAACGCAATGGAAGCAACATCTTCTTCTCCATTAGCAAGACATTGCCTAGATACATTCAAGATACTGGGAACAAAATCTCGAAACATTTTTACCTACAAAATGTACATACATTTAGTCACAAGTTCACAACATTAACCAGTGGCAATGTGTCAAATGGTATATTCTACAAGAACAATCATCTAACATGAAACTAAATTGCAACTGCAAGAAGACAGCAATGATACAGACAACATTTATACATTTAAAACAAGTGCTCATAACTGTAGGAAAATTGTATCCGCACAGTTAGCAAGATGAAATTTCATGTAGCATGACATATTTCATATTTCTGCACTGATTTGGAAAGAATATAATGTGCACACATCATAATAGTTAGATACAATTATCCACTGCATTTTGTCCCCAAGCTCCAAGAATATACAAATTAGATAAAGCAAAAAAGACTCAGGTACAAGAAGACCTTAAATATGTAGTTGCCCTTTCTCCGACAGTATGGTAATAAATAACTCAAAAACGACTTCTAATACCAAACCGAGGGAGTATGTTCATTTGATAAGGGGTTTGCATAGTAAAGATTACTCCCTCTATCATTTTTTGTAAGTAAGCGCTGCCTAGTCCAATATCACAGATACCAAGGAACTGCTGATAACAGGGAGGAAAGAGGACCACGCGGCAGTGAATACAAACCAACATTTGCATGTCCGCATGCAAACCAATACTTCAGTGAATGCAAACGCAGCGCACGGGCTCTGTTTTAACCAGGTCTTACATGCAAACGCTTCTCAGATTCATGCATACCGTATTAAATACTGCACACTACTTACCTTCTCCACCACCTCGATTAGAATGCTACGCCTAACAAAAAATCAAAACACCAAAAACTACTGAAATCTACATTTCGTAATGGAGGGAGTAGCAAACGAATCAGATCGCACTGCATTCAAATTGTAAGCCATTTTGTTTTGTCATAAGTCAAACTTGTCTAACTTTGAGCAAGGTTATAAAAATATATTAACAACTACAATATGAAATAAATGTACTATCAAAATATATTTCATGCTGTTTTAAATAAAAAAACAAGTAGTAGGGCCATAATTATCAAAGAACTACCGCATTCTCAACTATAATCAACTTTAAAGAAACAAAAAAAAAAAAAGAAAAACACAGATGAGAAAGCAAAACTTACAATGTCACCTCCATCATTGACATATTCTATGAACGATCCAACAGCCCTGTTGCACAGAGAAAGGTAGTTAATTCATAGCAAAATTTGACCAGATATTTTGCTTGCAATGAGCTTTTGGACACAAAGTTAACCATACTTTAGGGCTGCAATTCTGACTCGAGCTAGTTTCGTCTTGCAGACATTTCAGTAAAATAGGTTGCAAATTGTTCAGATGAGACTGAAAAGTAGCCCGATAGTTTCAGTAAGGGAGCTGAAAAGAATCAAAGCCACCTGCAGAAGAAATAAAATGGCAATAGAACTATGAGACACTCAGAATTACCTTTTGTTTGCACGATAAAGCAGCAGTTGCTTCCTGTACAATCAACCTTTTTGCAAAACTGAACAAACTAATGTAAAATGTTCACACCAAACAAAATTACAATAGAATACAGGGTTCTAAAATATTTGCCGCATGCCAGTATAACATGCAATGCTTGGATAAATATTTGATATTAACAAATGCATTCTCTGAATGTTAGATCGATTTATTGATGCTAATAACCCAGGTACCCACTGACACAAACATGGAGAAACAGAAGTGAACAGCAAGTAAAAAACTTTTTGAAAAAAAAAGTTGAAGAATGGTATGACAGATTAGGTTTCACATATGCATCAACAGCGTGACTTCCAACTTTTGTTTGTGTTCCTGACCAGCAGGAAAAAGAATAAAAATGTGTGTTTAAAGGAAACAGATAGGGTTTTACACGGACACAAAATGAATCAGACCATTTAGCCCTTAACTTCAAGTGATTAGCTGTATCCTCATATTTAAGATTTCAGAATAGACTAATGTAGTAACATGCACAACAAGCAATAGTGAAGCCGATATGTTGCTGATATTGATGTCAAAATACCAAAAGATACACATTAATTTTAGCCACTGAAAAAATAGCGCTAATAGCGGCCAAAAGAACCTGTCACGATGCCAAATAGCGCCAGCTATAGCACCAAATAGCGCCGCTAATAGCGCCGCCATTATGCTTTGACCAACCTCCCGCTAAATTTTATAGCCCGCATTTTTTCATGGATTTTAGCTATTGATGTGGTAAAAATTCAGAAACTTACTACAGATAGAAGAAAATGACATTGCAAATACAATTTTGTTATGTTTAACATCTATTCCTATAATTCATCTAATAGGAAACAACAATATCATTCTCCTTCAGTATGAAAAGTGTCTATATTCATCTAATCATCTGCTTGGTAGGAATAAACCATTCATCAAGATAAACTTACTTCTCTATGATCTTCTTGTGGACTTTGGCTGCATTGGAAAAGGAAAGGTAAGAGCTCTGACCACTCTCCTGCAGGGATAGCATACTTAGCTATAATGCTCACGACATTTGCACTAGCTCGCCTTTTACAGGATGACTGCATAAAATGGAAATAGACATTCTAAGCTTAACAGAAGTACATGTGAACAAAAAAGTTGTAACGCAGGTCAAAAATAGATGAACAGCACAAAGTTTTATCTGCAACATTTGCACCAACTGATGAGATGTTTTGTGTTGTAACTTGTAACCATGGTCTTCATGAAACTATGTTCTATGGACCTCAGCAGGTTCTGATTAGTTTCAGGTTTCAACTGTATACATACAAGAGATGTGTATCTCTTTGATTTCGAACTACCAGATCCAGTCAATGGCAGTAAGTTAATGGTCGACTCTGATCAATACTCATGCCATGCAAATTTAGAAGTGTGATTTAACAAATTACACGTAAATGTAAAATGTAACAAAACACTTAGTTTTGGAGAAGACATGCTACAGTATTTTATTAGATGTGTTGGGTGAAAAAATTGTAATAACCATTTGATGTGGGATTTTTGTCCTCTGAATTGCATTCTGTATTGCCTAACAGGACATTTAAATGCTGTAGGATGAAATAGACAACTCCACAAGGATTCAATGCCATTAAATGAATTATGAAGGGTGCTTAGAATGCAAAAGTATTCACAATAAAAGATCATAAGCCCTTTGTCCTTTGCTTGCACATGGAATATATTATGTGAGTAACTGAGGTCACAACAGAAGCATCAAAATTTATGTTGTTTGGGGTCCAGACATCAAGGTCTACTAAAAGCTGGACTTCTCAATTCAATTCTATGATCAGCGCAAACTAATACCTAAGTTGAGAACGCACTCAAAGTGTCCTTTAGGCAGCACAAATGCACAATTTAAGGTGCACTGAAAGCGCACAAATTCTGAGGCAGACATGCGCACAAGTGTTGTTGATAGGAGTATTTAGCAAAGAACCTGTGGTCGAGTGTGATTGAGTCGATGAGGGCTTGCTTAAGTGATGCCTTGGAGTCCGGGTGAAGCTTGGGCCAGTGGGAGGTGATCTTCTTGCGGAGTAGCACGGCGGCGAGCTGGCGGACGTTGGGGGTCTTGGCCGTGCGGAGGTGGTGGACGAGAGCGGGGACCACTTGCGGGTCGCGGGCCAGCCGCCGGATCTGCTCCTCCGCCTGCCGACGCGCGTCGTTGTCCGGCATCAGGAACTGGATCAGCAGCAGCTCCAGCGACTGCGCCATTCCTCCCGCCTGATGCTGATTCCGGCCACCGCCTGAAGGCCTCCTTTTACTGCGATCGGCGGCGCTGGCGGAGGCGGCGGCGGCGGCGGGCAGCAAAACCCTATCGATTTGGAGGCGTGGTGGCTCGGGAGCTGGTGGCGGCGGCGCGCGTTGGGGCGCGGCGGGAGGGGGTTTAGTAGTAGGGATAGCAGGAGTAATAATAATTGGGAAATTGCTGTCTTTTCTTGTTTGTTTTCGTTTTTTTTCTTTCTTCTTTTTGTTGTAAATAAATGTCTTTTTTTTTTCCGGCGGCTGGTCTGAATGGGCCTAGCCCAATTGTACCCGTGTGATAGTGGGGAGGAGTCCAGCCCAAAATTTCCCTTCTCACCGAGAAAAGATTGAAAATCACGTTACCTCCGTCAACTTTCTGCAAAAAGTATGTTTTTAGCTCAACTCTAAAAACAGATAAACCGTCTCCCCAAACTTTAAAAAAATATTTGTTTTATTTTTTTTTTTAATTATACAGTACAATTATACAACACGCATGTTTTCACAAGCAAACCCTTCCCTACGAAAGACCTCCTTCCGTCTTTTATTGTTTATTTCCAATTATAATTTTTGTCTTTTTATTGTTTATTTCAATATAATTTTTGTAAAATAATAATAAATCATAGAAAAAAACTTTAGTAAAATAAAAATCAAATTTTGTTGACATCACATGAATAGGTCTACAGAGTGAACATATAATATTGTATCTTTCAGCATAAATTTTTGTTGTAGCTTTATATCTATACTTTTTGTAATTAATTAATCGTTGCACTCTCTATGGTCCAATTATGGTGAAATTTATGGTGGGCTAATTATTTTATACTTCAACTTTAGTAAGACCTTTTATACTCCTTGGATCAGATATAACTTAGTTATAAATTTACCTTAAAAAAAAAGTATACACCTAAATAAATCTACAACTAATTTATGTGTGATCCCATGAATATGAAATTTTTACTACAATTTAAGCATATATAATTATCACACCATAAAAATTCACCATAATTGGACCATAGGAAACTACAACTATGAATTTATTATAAAACACATATATCTTAAGCTATAATAAAAAAAATAGATTTTTCCAGGGCTTTATGATTTACTATAATCTTTCAAAGATTCAACCATTTTTTTTAAAAAAAAAACAAGACAAAACAACCTTTGAAATACGCTTTTATATCCTTTTTTTCGATGTGCTTATACCCAATTAGGAGCTAGAACAAATAGTTTTAAAAGTTTATAGAGGTGGTTTATCCGCTTTGAGTCGATAAAGGAAAAGCAGAGTTTTGCAAAAAAAAAAAAAAAAAATGAGAGATAATGTGGATCCCCTGCGCGCGCACACACACACACAAAATGATTTGGGCGAGCGTTACAGAACTTGGAAAAACATCTACATTATCTCTCTCAAATCATTTGGGGCGAGCTAAAAATCACTTTGCGACCGGGCGAAGCTACCCATTGTTGTCGGGTTCACCGACCCCAATAGATTTGTGCAAACTCAATAAGGATCATTGTTCTAAATCAGCATTTCAAACGCATAACACTTAGCATGTATTAGGATCGAATTTTGCACCAGTTCAGTCTGGCTTCGCCAGTTGTTTTGCATACATCATCTGCTACCATAACAATGTGGACTTTTTGTTCATAAATGAATAATTGTTTTTTTACTTCCTATTTGGGTGCTCCATCTTTTTTTTCCCAATACAGAACTTCATTGTTGGCAACATTTTTCAAAAAGATGTATACGAGTTACTAAAAATGCGTGAATCATTGACACCCTCTTGCATTTTTTGTGTGTGTGGTACCTTGAATATATTAGTTAATACCATAACTTTTGCATCGACAAATGCATATAGTTGCTCTTTTATGTTATTATAGAGTTTCAGGATAGAAAAAAAACAAACGAGAGAATCTCAAAAAAGACTTGCTCCTCTAGTGTAGGTAGATCTTTTTACGTAACCTGCAAGGAAGTTGAATCTGCAAATTGTACCACTCTTTTCTTTATGAATAGATCGTCGGTACAATTTCTAGTGCCAATAGTGAGCCTCATCGCCTCATCCCTGTTAACTACCGTTCGGTGCGCCTGCCAGCTTCCAGTATTGAATTCCAAGCTTTCAACACGGGCTTTGGCCGTATGGTTTGTCCATTATTGCTGCTGGTTGTCTCGCCACAGTACGATGGAGGCGCGGCGGGCCGAACGCCGTAGAATAGAGGTCCGAACGCAGCGTGGGGCAGGGTGGGCTACGTTCCGTGTCCTCGTCCTTCCTTCGTAGTTCTCCCCAAATTTTTGAGGAGGAATCCGCGCCGAGTGCCGCCGCGGCAGGTAGCTGTGTCCGGTCCGGCGGGGAGATCCGATAACCGGCTGCGTAGGAAATGCTCGTCCAGCCGCAAAACTCACGTGAAAAACTGGCCTGCTCGTCCGCGTCGGCCACCCGCCGGCCGCCGTAGCAGACGAGACGACGCCCCAGCCGCGTGCGCCGTGCACGACCGGGCCGGTTCCCGCCGAGCGGGAGGCCCTTTTAAGTTACAGGGGCTTCCAGTTCCAGCCACGCAACCGCTACTAGTCTAGTGCTGCGTGCTGCCCCTCGCTCGTCTCGTCGACTCTCCTCGTCCCCGCCCCGCCGGCCTGATCATCGCGTCGCGTGCCAAAGCCGACGCGCACAAAAAGCAACGAAAGCGAAAAGCAAAGCGGCCACCACCTTCCCCCCCCTCCTTCCTCCACGGCTGAGGGCTCCACTCGTCAGACCGAAAGCCCGAGCGCGAGCGGCCCGGGCCATCTCGTCTTCTCTCGTCTGCCGCCGTCGCCTTCTCGTCCCCAAAACGAGAAACCTAGTACTGCAGTTGCTATAGAAGTCACTGGGCTCGGCTAGCCCGCGTGCCCAACCACCACCCGGCCCGGCCGCGCTCGAGAGAGCCGCCCACGGAGACGGAGACGGAGCCTATGCCCACCGGCCGCCGCGGCTGTCGCCGCCACCTCGCAACAGGCCGACTGCTGCGGTCACGGGCCCAGCTGGCGCGGCGGCGGCGACGACGGCGGCGCGCGTCGTGCAGCTACCTGCCGCTGCGCAAGCGGCTGTCCCGTGGACGGCAAGTTCCCGGCGCCGAGGATATGCATCTGGGGAGTGCGACGGCGAGGCAGGGGACATCACCTGCGACATCGTCGCCGCGCCGCCCGCCGCAGCTGCAGCGCCAGGGCAATGCCGCCGCCGCCGCTCTTCCGCCGGATGATGACGCCGCCGCCCCCAGGCGGCCGCAGAGGGAGGTGGAGGATGGTGTGGCGGCTAGGAGGCCCGGGGAGACCATCTCCAAGGGCCACCGGAGCTACGGTCTCATGCGCTTAACCTGCAGCTTGGCATAAGGTACCAATGCTCGCTCCGCTGCTACGTTTCCGTGTGGCCGGGATACCCTGCGTCTCAGTGTTGCTCTCGTATTCGTGCCGTAGCTATTCGGTGGGGAAGTCATCGGCGCTGCCGTTCAGGAAGCTCTCGTCATCGGACTTCGACCCGCGGGAGAAGGTGTGGACGCGGTTCCCGCCGGAGGGGTCCAAAAAGCTCACGCCGCCGCATCACTCCGTGGATTTCCGATGGAAGGACTACTGCCCGGCAGTATTCAGGTGCCATTTGCTCTGCTGCCCGTGGATTTTGGTCATTTGGAGAACAACGGCAATGTTTTATGCGCACGGATACATTGCCTGACTGATGTGTGATGCCAGGCACCTGAGGAAGCTGTTCGGGGTGGATCCCGCGGACTACATGCTCGCCATCTGCGGGAGCGACACGCTTCGCGAGCTGGCGTCGCCTGGCAAGAGTGGGAGCTGCTTCTTCGTTACGCAAGACGATAGATTCATGATTAAAACTGTGAAGAAGGCAGAAATGAAGGTATTCTTAGTGATAATTTGATTTTTTAGACTAATTATATCTTAGTTCATGAGCTATCACATGCATGTTTTGAGTTTGCTTCGACCACTTTGATCATCTTTAATTCTGCCTGAACAATTTCTGCAAAATGAGATCTATCGATACAAAATAGCTTTTGTGTGATACCATTTTTAGCCGACACCTGCTCCTTTTTTTCTAGAAGTCAGATTCGTTGTTCATCTTTATATCCCAAATTTAGCTTGTTTGTAGGTAAGAGTACACACTTATATTAGTTGGCGACATAAACATTGGTCTATTCAAAATATTCCCCTGCAGGTTCTAATTAGGATGCTGCGGAGTTACTATGAACATGTTTGCCGGTACAAGTCCACTTTGTTGACAAGGTTCTATGGCACACATTGCATCAAGCAAGCTGATGTCCCAAGGTAAGCAATATTCACGTGAAGATACATACTCCTAACTCATATTATTCTCTTATTTGTTGTGGACTTGTGATATTTCTTCAAAAAATTTTCTCGCAATGACATGATGCCAACCTAACAACTAGGTCCGGTTCATTATAATGGGGCAATTTTTGCTGCTCAGAGTATAAGATCCATAGACGTTTTGATTTGAAAGGCTCATCACATGGCCGTACTATTGACAAAGCGAAGACAAAATCGATGAAACAACTACTCTAAAGGACCTCGACCTCTCGATTATGCATTCCACCTACAGAGATTTTGGTGGTACGATGAGCTGATGAGGTGGGTTTCGCATTAGATTGACTTAAGATAATGGCTGCAATATCGCGGACAATTGCACTGACAATCCTAATTTTGACTCATGATATCGCATTGGCAAATTCAGATGGACTGCACGTTCTTAGAGACACAAGGGATTATGGACTACAGCTTGTTGCTAGGAGTTCACTTTCGCAGTGATTTCTCAATGTCCAAAATTGGTGTATCTCAGTTTATTGGTTTGCCAAGTAAGTAGCATAGAACTTGGTTAGTTTCAAACATTCTGAATTGTGGCAAGCATATATTTTGGCACATTATCTGACACTCCCTGTTTTTGTTAACGAAATGTTCACTAGTTTTGATCTAACATTGACAATGTGCCTGATCAGAATCCACAGGCAAAAGAAAGTCATTTGGAAGGTGGAGGCGATGTTTGTGAGCTTTTGCTTTATGGAATCTGGATGCAAAGGACAGAGATTTCATTGTTGACTCTCGGTAACATATTGTTTTTAGGTGTCTTTCAGTTTATTTTATTTTTTGCAATTTATTCTGACCTATCTGGTATAATGAAAACTCATTATGATTGTAGTTGTAACAAAACACCATACCTAGTGATGGATTGATATCATCGTTATTTGTATGAAAACTGATATTTCACCAGAATATTGGGTTATATTTTTTTTTCTTTTTTTTCGCCCTATTGATTGTATATATGTAATATGTAATATTTCACTGTTAAAAGCTACCAGTTGCTCCTGGCTACTTTTAGGTGTACCTACTACTAGCTGGTTGCTTCTATGACCACATCAGTTTTACTGTTTTTTGACTGCACTGCAAAAGTAGAAGTTCTGTTTCTCTAAATTGACAAAAGTTCAATCTCCTAATTTTAGTTTGGAGATTGCTACTCTCCCACTTTGTCAAAGTGCTGATTTTTATGCTGTGTTTTTCAGTAATGCAATTTTATGTTCTCATCATGATCCTACTTTGTTGCTCCCTATGTAGCCAACAAACAAGGAGCATCATGGGGTCATGTGTGTTTGTTTAAGTCAAACGCTTATAAAGGAACCCTTAAGATACCTTTAACTTTTTGGGGATAATATTTCCCGAACTATAGCTGTTGCATACCATAATATTGTCGAATCTTTTCCATTGTGCTAATGTAACTGCTCTGTCTCGCTCTTATCAGGGTTCCCATTGGTCCAGTTAGGTAAGAACATGCCTGCCCAGGCAGAGCAGGCGGTCGAAGAGAGTCCTCGATAAGTTTCTCCCTAAATGAAAGACACCTGTTTATAACCACATCAAGTGGCGGATTCCGGATGTCTATCTCTTCTTTGAATAATTGACATTCTACAAGACTACGACATAACCAAAGAAGCTTGAGCATGCATACAAGTCTTTTCAGGTCAACCCTGGCTGCATCTCTGCCGTAGACCCAAAGCTATACTCGAGAAGATTCCAAGACTTCATTCACAGAGTGTTCATCAGAGAACAGTAAGAAAAATCCTGCCCAGCGTTAACGGGTGACTGCTCCACTTTACATTTTATATCATGGGATCCATTGGTGAACTACTGGGTATGATCGTTTCACCGATCCCGAGCGTGCCCTGGAACAGTGGAAAGGATGGTCGGTTTTACCCGACGCACAGTTTTCTGAATAATTGGCGTCGAGGAGGAGCACTGCCGACACGCATGCTAATGCTGAAAGGATGCGAGCTAAAACTATAGAGCTTCTCGCCTTTTCAAGGACTTGTAAAATGTAAGTGCCGGTTCCATGATTGCGGTTACACATACCCAAACCTTGCTGTTTGTTTATTCTTCTTCTGCACTCGCATCTTCCAAGAATCTCAAGTAATTTTATCTTCTTGGGATGCTTGATGAATACCACCAGTATGATCTTGGCCGAATGGGGATCAGACATTGTACATGCACATACTGTCGTGTAGTTATACACTATGGATTTAGGAACTGATGATGCATCTTGTCATCAGAGTTTAAAAGGAATTTGGATGCATTCCTGCATTCAGTTTGATCTTACTGGCATCTTGCTTTTTGGCTTGCGGATGAAACGTCTCTTGTTCCAGACTGTTTGGATGAATGAATTCCTGAAGCAGCCATGTTCTTTGTTCAGAAAAAGAAGCTGTCCCGTACGACATTGTTGCCTTCTTTGCAAGCATTTCCAGTTGCAGTTGCAGGTCGATATCTTTTCGCTCGCTCCTGCTCTGGGTGACCACGCTGGTGACTGGAGACTGGAGTCTGGAGGGGGGAGGTAGAGCACCACTCGCAGTCCTACCACTGGCTCGGCGAACTGGCGAAAGATAAAGTGGAAAAGGGAGGAAGGGGAGAGGAGACAGGCATCAAAAGGAGAGAAAGCGGGTGCAGGGAGATGCTGGGACAGATCTGGTCTGCCCTGTCTACTACTAGTACGAGTGGTGCGTTTTTCTTGCGTCCTCTCGCTGGAGTACATGGCCGGCCGGCCTTTTCCTCCCTCGTTCTCGACTTTGCTTTGTCCCACGCCAAGGCCAGACGCCGTTTCTTCGTCATGCTCGTCTCTGTTTCTTCTGTCATGCTCTACTTTTTGCTTGGTTCTACTGTGACCGGGCCAGCCTCCCTTCGTCATGCTCATGCCTTCAGCAAGACTGGGTTAGAGCTTAATTCTGCACTTTAGGAACTCTACAGATGACGCAGTGCAACGCTCACGCATGACGCTTATAGCCCAGATGATGCTGCTGGCACAGCCATCCTTCTAGTATGGATTCCCAGATCGTATCAACGTACTAGTTGCCAGTATCGGGATCCTGATTTCATGACTTTACTGATATCGCTGTATCGGGATCTTATCTTATTGATTGATCATATATTTTATGTAATATTTGGTTTGGTATATTTAAATAATATTTGCTTGGAGTATATGTTATCACAACCATTTAGAAAAGTCAATCATATAATATCAAATTATATAGTAATCGTAGTTTTCAGCGGAAAATTTGTGTACTTTAATAAGAGAAAGGCCAAAAGAGAGGCTTCCGCGCAGAAACGGATACAAGAGAGACCGGTATAACCCTCGAGTTACCGATAAAACCTTTTGCCCACAACAAACGGTAAGAACACTTCCTACATAGGTGAAACCCTCCACCAAAGCTGTTACCCTCCCCTTCACGAGGGCCGAAACATGAACTCAACCCCACCTCACCCTCAAGGTATAAAATATGGTACAAATGTCAGATTGCACAGTAGGATCATGATACTAATAGATGAAAATTTGTGTACGATGATTACATATGGTAGGATAGTATTGTTTCAACTCAGCAATCGTAGTCGCAGTATCGTAAGATTCACAAGATGTAGACCGGTATACTAACAACCTTGGATCGTACTGCATAGATACCTATATCGGACTTTTGAGCACACTGATCGGTATTTATCTCCTTCCTACATACCCTCCTTCTTTTACACTACCATCTACCCCTCCTCCACACAAGGGCCCAAACATGTATAAACTCATGTTTTTCATTTGCAACATGGATTAGCCAAAACATGTTTGCTTTGTGAAAACAGGTCTCTCCATCTCCCATGGAACGTAATAGATGAAAAAGAGAACAAGTGGGATAGGGAGATTATTCTTTTTTCAGTGAATATATCTGATTACAAAAATATGTAGCTCTCATATATATATAGATGTCAAGACTTAAAAAGTTCTGTAAAAGCCCACATACAAACGCGCGATAGAGATATGATTACTCCTTCTTCTTTCCTTCTAGCATCCGGTTTTACAACACTACCATCTAATTTTTAGCCACTCGGAAGACACATACTCCAAGGCAGTCGGGTCATTTAGCAACATGGATTAGCCAAAACGTCTAGCTTTGTGAAAACAGGTGTAGTGCCGGGAGACAAATTTTGAGTACGGTGGGGAGTACAATTTAGTTTTGTTCAGTGCTATATCTATCGTGTTCTTTTCGCAAAACCTTAGATGTCACTTTTCACAGCAACTGTAGCCACATACCATGATTCTACGCCCGAGCATGTGTTTTTCATCTGATCTTAGCGTCATCTCAAATGTAGACAATAACGGATATTTTTTCTTTGGTATCTTAGGAGAGGTGGTCCTCACCGAGGATAATTTTTGGCAAAAACGAAACTGATCCTAAACAGTGTTTGTTTGTGCCACAAAATTGAGTCGATACAACATTTCTTCCTTAAATGTCGCTTCCGCGATATGGTCCGATAATGTACCATGCTGTTTGTTGGGGACTTAAAAGCCAAGCGTAGTATAGCTAATATGTTTAGAGATGGCTGAATGGAATACCAAAAGAAATTCAAAATCACTTGTCTAATTTACCTTGTACTGGTATGTTCCGGCTCTATAGAAATTTAGTTGTTTTTCAAAACAAACGATCTTCTTTTTCGCGGTGTACTCTACCGATTACACATTGGCTTGTTCGGTGGGCTATCCTTCAACGGCCTACTTCCCGAGAAGGTGCTTGTGGAGGTATCTGTTCTTAGAGCGGGTGACCAAGGGATTTTTACCCGCATTACACATGGGTGGCGGTCTAGTCTTAGGATTGATAGTCATTAAATTGCATGGTTGCTTGAACAATTATAGGTTATGTGCCCGTGGGGCGAGGCGGGAATTTTTAAGACATTGTATCATCTCGATGTAATTGCTTAGAAGTAATAAAAGTTCCCTTTTCCAAAAAAAAAAAAAAAAGAGAGACAATAACGGATGAGTTAATCCTTAATAACTAATTTTCTATATAAGATTAACCCGTCGTTGTACCTACACTTTACTATTGGCCATGGAGTTTATTAATTAAATTCAATAAATATATAACTAACTGATTATAATTGTTATGAGTGGCGGAGCTAGATTAAATTTGAGGGGGTGCGTTTGACTTTATGGGTGCAAGGGTTTAAATTTTATGGGTGCAAATATAGTGAAAATTTAGGTCTCTTATCAGCATTTTTTCAAATTTTTATCCACTGCATCACTATGCTTGAATGTAGCTCCGCCCCTATATGAGTTTTTTCAATGTTGGTTTAGATTATGACACAACAAAAATATATGTCATATTGTAATTTAGGGTACCATTCTCCTTAGGGTTGGAGGATATTGAGGTGAGACTAAACTAAATTATCCCTCAATCCCCTCAATCCCCAAGGGGAACGAAGGATCCAAAAGAAGTTGTTTTCAAACTGTTTTTTTTATTTCTCAAAATGGTTTTATTTTTTTTTTCATTCAAACATTTTTACTTTATTAGATTGCCCTCGCACTTTTCTTTTTCATGACCTATGTTCGTATACGAGTTGGAGCAATGTGTCCAACGGTGATTATCAAATTACTCACCTCCAGGGATGGTATTAAAAGTCAAGATTTTAGGATAGTGACGCGATTACCGAAAACACAACTTTAACCTTTTTTATTATTATAAAAAATTCTTTTATTATTATAAAAATATTTATGAAGGTAAGTATACTTTTTATCAAAGTATTTTTAAGACAAAAATCTACTCATATAATTTTTACATTTACTAAACTCAACAACTTAAAAGTTATTGATGATTTATATTCCCCGAATGTTGGACTGAAACGCTGTCTAAGCAAAAACTTTCAATGCCAACCCGGAGGAGTAGGACATAACAAGTATTATATCCTGTACAACTTATTATATATTAGTGATAATATAAAACGTAAATTTTGGAAAAGAAAGAAAAAAAAGGAAGCGCAGAAGAAGGAAGTGAAAAACCCGCACAACTCAGGTGGCGGCCCCGATCCTGGTATTGGATTCAACTGAAGAAGCCTTCGCTCTGGACATCTCGACTCGCCTAAACCCAGCCGCCGTTGCCCGCTTTGCCTTCGTCCCTCCCTCTCCCATCCCCGCATCCGACCACGCACGCACGCCACCCCAGCCATGGCCGCACTCAGCGACGGCGGCGGCGGCGGCGGCGACCAGCGGCGCCTCCTATCCATCCCACCAAGGAAGGCGAGCGCATCATCGCGCCCACGCGCCGCCCCGACGGCACGCTCCGCAAAAGCCATCCGCATCCGCGCCGGCTACGTGCCCCCCAGGAGGAGAGGTTGCCATCTACCAGTCAAGGGGCTCCTGGTGAGTCACCGTCCCTTCTCCGGAGATTCCTCCATGCATCACCAAATTGCGCGTTTCTATTTTCTTATCGGGTAGCTCAGCATGATGGGTGTTAGGGCCCGACGTGCCGCCGGGGTACGACCCGGCGCTAGTGGCCGATGCCAAACCTAAGACGAAGGCGGCCAAAAAGCGGAACGGCGACGAAGCGCAGTTAACGCAGCAGGTAGGGGCTTATTTTATGTCTTTGTGCTTGTGCTCGTACCGCCTTCGATATGAGAGAAACCGTCAAGATTTGGTTTGAATTGGATTGTCATCGTAGGTAGAGTTACTGCCTAGTATTCATTGTTGAACCAATAATGGGGTTAGGCTGGTGATGGATGCAGGGAGGGATTGACTTTTTTTCATGCATTTGTTTAAGGCGTAATCAATAGTTTGTTGGAGGTAAAAAGTCGGCCCTTAAACAATGCTTCCACCGGTACTATGATTACCACGATGCAGTTTCTCAAATGAAATTTTCTACTGCAGTAGTTTTATTGCTTGGGTGTAGCAATAATTAGGCTCAGCAATACATGATAAGGTCAGTATTGCTACACTGAACTCTTCAATATAGTTTATATATCATGTCTCAGAGTTAATGACGAATATGTGACTCCCAACGGTATGCTTGGTTTTGCATGTCTTACGCTTGCTAATTGCTGCCAACCATTCAAATGTGCTTGCCCGATGAACAATTTTTCTATGGCATGTGGGAATTCTTTTTGTTTGAAATTGCTACAGCTCATAAGGCTATGCAAACTAGCATGAAATGCAGTGGCTATCCTCACGTTCCTTTATGCAAATTTCACTGTGAATTCCATTTATCAGACCTAAACTTTCTCAATCTTGCTCATCTCAACCAATTAGATAACACCAATTCTGATTAGTGAGTCACATAGGTAATTGTGTGCATTCTTCTATCTGCATTCACTTTATTATGGTGCTCAAGCAGTGTTGCTTCGGGCCTTAGGTACTAGAAGCCCTTGGAGCAACTCTGCTAATCTGTTCATGTCCGTTATTGACTGTAACAGCTATGATGCAATCACACACTTTTTCGCATAACATTTTTCCATTGCACTCCTAATGATGTTTCTTGCTACCATGGATTGTATGTGCTGACACTGTCTTGGGGATAAAAACATAGGGATTCCTATCAAGAAAAATGTGAGTTTAAATACGGTTATTATGACTTGTGACAGAGTGATGCACTGACAAATTCTGTATCAAAAATGGGTTGGAGCCTTGCAACAACATGGATTTGGTTGCCTTTAGGCCCTAAACTAAGATGTACTGTTAAATGCGTATGCCATGGCCTCATGGGCCTATCGGGCATGGAGTTGGCAATATAGCACATTAAAGGATTAGGGTTGATTAGAGATAAGGATTTCTTGCTTAGGGAGATATATCAATCTAATCAAGCAGGAATTAGTCTCTTGCTGGGCTATTGGCAAGGCCCACGGCTGTCCCCTTCTCTCCCTCCACACCCTAGCCCCCACCATAGCATGTATTCTCTCTGCTCCAAATTATAAAACACTTTGACTTTTCTCGATCTATTATTTATATTATATCTAGTATCTAAGTCGTAGCAAAACTATGTATCTAAAAAGCCAACCGCGTCTTATAATTTGGAATGGAGGGAAATACTTTGTAAGGCGTGGAGTTTATTTATGACTTTAAAAAATGTTGTGGTTGGTCTGATTGAGGATCAGCATGTTTCTCCATGAATAAATAATTCAATTCTGTTGCTTTCTCAGAGTTTGGGAAATATTATACTCCCTCAATCCAAATTGTAGATTATTTTGGCTTTTACTACTGTAATGCGTTGTATCTAGACATAGCATATATCTTGGTGCATAGCATATCTAGAAAAGCCAAAATGACCTATAATAGGATGTATGGAGTAAGGTATAAATAAATCATCAATATATTATATTATATATAAACACCTTCTCTTTGTAATCAGAGTTTTTCCTCCCTCTGTTATAGTTCTGACACTTTCGTCATTAGCTAATCACCCAAGATATTTTAACATTGCCCTCATGAAACTTCATCTTGGGACTCTTTGACTATAGTTTTCAACATAGTACTTCGTCAAGGCAGCTCAGTGCACAGTATGTGCATCTTCATGATGTGTTATGATATTATCTTCTGAACCCAGAATAGATGTAAAGGCATGCTACTTTATAAACTAACTGTTTGGACTAATAATGGGTTATGTTGTCAAGATTAGTTTTAGTGGGCCAGTTGATGTATAAAAACTCATTTAACCTTTTTATGACTAAAAATTAATTATTTCTTAGTAGAGGCTATCAAAATGGCAACCAAGCTCCCCTGATGCAAATTAGATGTCTGTAAAATTCTTAAACGTGTCAGTTTGAATTGGTTGCATGATTAGTTGATTATTTAATGAAGTAATACAATTTGTTTTTGTGAACATATACAACAATGATTTTTTTAAAAACTAAATGTTTCTGTTTTTTCCACCATGGTAAAACTGAATTTCATTACTAAGCAGCAACGAAATTACAAACCGATACGACAAACGTTCGACAGCTAAAAATAAAAGCATGCCGCTATGACTTGCTTTGTTACCTGAGCACCAAGGGCTCAAAAAGTACACAAGCACACACCAGTCCGCTACCCTTACGTAGGAACAACCGAGAGTGCTAGTATTTAAATACCGTGATGAAGCAAATACCGTAAAAAGGCCTAACAGGTTAGCGAACGAACAACTAAGGCGATTAATCGAAGCAAAAAACGTCCCAGAGTTCTTTGTAAAGCAGACCACCGTCTTCCTCACATTCTTTCGCGCGCCCTGCGCTTGGTCTTCAGATCTTCAACTCGCCCAGGTCTTCATCTCGCTTCAACCAGTGAAAGGAACTAATTGCATTCCGACGAGGCTTGGTTTCTCTCCTGTTAAGTGGAAGAACAGTGCTCCAGCTTTCACGCCTCGGCGCCTTTGCTCACCTGGACCTTGAGATCATCTTTCATCAACCCTGCCCAGTATGTCAGGAAGGAGCAAATCAAACATATGATCTTTCAGTTGGCGACTTGATTCTCTTCTTTTGAAACATATATCATTCTTGGCGTTAGCCAAATGCCCCAGCACACACGCTGCAAGACCCAATTATATATGCATGCTGGGGGCAGTGAGGGAAGACAATTTTGAACCCAGAACCAATGCTGATTAAAAATCCCCAGGTCTACAATCAGCTCCCCCAAAGCATGAGCTAAAAAGGCTCCACACATACTTAGCAGTTGGACGAATTGAAGAAAATGTGATTTACACTTTCTGTCTCAGGGCAGAAACCACATTTCATATCACCTTTCCATTTTTCTTTTTTCAAATTGTCTTTAGTTAGTATCACATTTTGAAAAAACCAGCCACATGAAAATCTTGATTTTCAGTGGAATTTTGGCTTTCCATAATTTTTCATATTGATCCCACCTTCCTGGTTACATAAATGTTTATAAGTGGACTTGACAGAAAAAAACCCAGATTTCTCCCATTCCTGGTTACATAAAGGTTTTTCTGTTTAACTGCCCATAATTTTTTTTTAAGCCTATTGGGTTAGCACATCACTTATTTTTGATTGTTTTGTACTCCTGTAATGGCAGGATCTATTTTAGATGGAATAATTTAGTTTGTTTTAATGGCTAAATGATGTTTTATGAAAAATGTTTATTAGCAGGCAAGTTCAGCAAATGATAAAGGAAAGAGTCGGGATATAGAGGGAACTGATGCTGGAGAAACTGACAAGGCTCTTTTCTTCCAAAACAGATAAGCAGAAGGATTTATTGGAAACTGTAACAAAGCAGATAAGTGGCATTGCTATTTCTGAGTCACATGCAGCGCCCGTCCACAAATAGTACAAACAATTCAAAACCGGAATCATCTGCTCCAGACATAGACAAGAAAATTCGAGCACTGAAGAAGAAGGTTTGCTCTTGCTCTCTCTTGTGTCTGCACATTCTATGAAAAAAGATGAATGTTAGTTCAGTTCGAACTAGTGTGTTTAGATCATTTTCCTCCTCGGGTCTGGGCATGGTAGTTTTTTTGCTTGGATATTAAGTTGATTTGATCTTTTTGCTTATAGAAAACTTAAATTGCTTCCTTTCATTTTCAGCATCTTTAAATCAAATATGATATTGAAAAGTTGTTTCTTCCTGCAAACCTTGTTTTTAAAGAATTGAGACCTGGCTCATTTATAATTAAAAAATCAAATTTCTTCTACCTTTTGATTTATTCATGCCGAAAGTGCTGAGAATCCAACTTAATAGTGTCTATTTACTGTAATTTCCTTTCTAGTTTCAGTGCATTTTGTGTATTCCACATGTGTCCTTTAAGCATGTACAACCAGCCTTCGTGCTGCTTAGTCTAGATTTCATTATATGTTTTAGCAGTGTTTTCCATTAGTGAAATTACACTTGTTTGAGAGCCTTTGTGCCTTGGTAGATTATTTGATTTAAAAAGTTAATACTTGAGTCTAAGGTGTATATAGGAACCAAAGCAGGATGAGTTGACATGGATGAATCTATTTTTGATTTTAACAGATACGCTTAGCTGAGGCACAACTAGAAGGTGACCCTGAAAATTGAAATCTGAGGCGGCTGGAAAAGATGAAAAAGATCGATGGATGGCGTATGGAGCTACAAGAGCTTTTGGAGGACAAGAGAGCTCCTGCGGCCTAGACAAAATCTACTTTGGCTCTGATGTAGAGTAGAGCCATCGCGACCACACGAGGGTGCTCATCAAATCCCAAGGTGCACTGAATCACCATAGGCTTCTCCATTACCTGCGTTGGTTACTGGAAAAAGCAGTCTGGTAGATGTGGGTTTTAAGCTGAACGATGGAGGGTTTTTTCACCGCACATTTGTTGTCTCATGTTCGCCACCGAGTTTCAAGATTTGTACCGCAAGACCCATTTGTCAGAAAGACCACACAGTGAGATAATTCAACCGATTATTGTGACAGTGTGGTTTTAACTTAAGTATACTATGCAAATTCTGGGAATCTCTTGACACTGGTCAGAATTTACATTCGTCCTCTCGGCTTAATTATTGAGTTAGCTTTACAGGTTATTATATACCAGTTGAAACTGACTGGAAGTGCCGGAATGCTTCTGTCCCTGGCTCCCTGCCTCTCCTCCGTGGCCTTCGCATTCGTGTGTGTTTACTTGTCTTTTGTTTTCGTTACCGAGAGCCTACCTAATGGCTATATTTGTTGTTTTGTTACCAGAGGCGCTGAATACAGTTTTTCTCCTCCGTGGCCTTCGCATTCGTGTGTTACTCGTCTTTTGTTTCGTTACCGAGAGAGCCTACCCTAATGGCTATTTTGTTGTTTTGTTACCAGTTACCAAGAGGCGCTGAATACAGTTTTTCTTGGTTGAATAGTAAAAACGCAAGTACTACGGGCTACACGCGCCAATAGTCAAGTAACAACGCGTGAGAAAGGAATCATCCTCGAGGCTCTAGCTGCCCGAAAGCGATATGGTCTCGCATGCCAAATGGAGGACGGCAGCCAATTGAAGAGTTTTCTGGGAAGTTCCGTTGATTGAAAAAGGAAAAAGATAACATAGACGTATGCTTCCATGTCTTAACACAAAAGCTGACAGCAATTAGAATCTAAAAAAAATGTTTGTTGACAGTTCCAAAGCTTTGAACCTTTTTTTTTTTTCTTTCTTTTTTTCTCATGACAACATATCATTGGCATCAAGACAATCTATTTTTACACAGCCTGTTCTCACTCTACAACTCATGCGCTCAAATGCACATTCACTATTCTCTATCCAGGCAGAAGAATATTAGCCGGCGGCTCGGCGAGGACACCTTCCTCGCGAACGTACGCCAAAAGAATCAACTAATGAAACACTAAGAGAGGTCGATGACAATGCTGTTGAGCGTTGACAATACTAGCTCAGGCAAAACAACCCTCCCAGCTTTCAGCCAGCTCCGCATGATTTGGGCGGACTAATATCTGTAGGTTCAACAGGACAAGGAAGTCAAATTGTCAGATTAACCATGCTTGTCTGATTAACCATGCACTTATAAAAAGCAACAGGTGGCACCCTAGTGAGCCACAGCTGAGAAGCTAACGACTGGAAGACCAGCCACAAGCTTTGTACCATTCAACATGACACGTAAAATCTTAGCATGAGTTCGGACACAAAAAGGTACAAGGTTAACTTACCATTCTGCCACTGTCAATAGATGATCAATGGCTCATTAATTGATGCCACGTGTAGATGAATTCAAGCGTGAAGATGTCGTCCTCATAGACCGCACTGATCTTATTGACTTGTTCACGAATGGATGCTCCAACAGTTTGGATGCTGATGGTCTGTCTTCTGGATTGGGTTTTACACATTGGCTTATAAAAATCACGAGCATCCTTTGAAAGAGAATTTGGAATTGGTGGTGATTCCCTTACCAATCTTGTACATAGCCTGTGTCTGCATAACAAGTAGCAACAAGAATGGGGTTAAGCATATGCCAATAGTTCAGAAAAATTGTGTACATATATAGCCATAGAAATTAAAAACAGCAACTCAATTTGCAGAAGTCAGTACTAAATGTTCTCACCCATTCAAAGGTCAGGATAGGGTATTTGGCGGGTCAACATCTCTAGGGCGGTGCAACCAAGACTCCATATGTCAGCTGCAGGTCCATACGTCTTTTTTGGATTGACAACCTGGAAATTTAGATTTTAGTGCTTCCATCTAGAATGATCTTAAAGTAGATCCAAATTGTATATGCTGTCGTCCAGCACCATGATTTGTTAGCCAGCACATTAAGTTCACGTGAAACGATGCCTATGTCAAATCAATGAATTCTCACTTAACCACACTAAAATATCAACTCAGCTACTACTCTATTAAGGGCAAACTTTGATTAGACTGCACCAGATGTTTTGATAGATCTGCAATAATAACACCACTGAGGTAGAGGCACTACTCCCAAGTAATATTTCAATAATTTATGTCTATTATTTCAAGATGATTATTCTAGACAAATCACTGAAGGTAAACATAAAAGGCTAACAAAATGCAAGAATGTTCTAATCTCAAGTCAGAGTTTATGGTGGTTACCTCAGGTGCCATCAATAAACAGTTCCTTTGCATGATTTAACTGCATTGAATTTGGTAATCTGAAAGGGAATTGATAAAACAGTTTTGTATCAGAGAAAGTGTTAGCGGATAAATTGAACCCAAAAGCGAAAACTTTGCAGCATGCAATGGACCTCCTTTATAGTCCAAAATCAACAGAAGTTTCACTGATCCATTGGCATGCACCAGAATATTTGCGCATTTAATGTCTCTGCAATATCACAATTCAAACCATAGTTCAGAACATACGTATATAGGATAGTATGTTGATATAATTTAGAGTACTTTTCAGATCAATGTGGAAAATATATATAGGTATTGGGCTCTGCAGGGGCTTCATTCAAACTAATGGGCATATAATTGCCCATATTTATTATTTCCTGTACTCTGATTCGTTACATTGAATAGCACCATTATAGGTATAAGAACTTAAACTAATTTCATTACCTATGGACAATGTTCTTTTCATGGAGGTAAGTCAACCCCATTAAGGGATCTGTCTTGTATATGCAGAGACATGAGTATCAATGCAGCGATATTTCTGGTACAACAATGCAAGGGATCCTTGGGTCACTAATTCAAGGAAGATGTAAAGCTTGATCTTCCTGCAATAGTAACACAGTTGCAGGGTCATCAATCTAATAGCCTAATCATGCATACAGAGGGCATAAAGAAAACAATAAATTTCTGTGCATACAACACATATTATACCAACAGCATGATAAACTGAAGCTACTTACTTTGTCTGTTCCATAATACTGCACTATATTCTCATGCTCAAACTGGCTCAGAAGTGCAATTTCCTGGAAAGATTAAAAAAAGAAGAAGAAAAGAAAAAGAGGTCAGAATTTGCAACACCTATGTTCTTTTGAGGCTGACATCACACAGACCAAGGAATCAAATCTCAGGAAATCACAGTGGAAGCCAAAAACACTGGCGCTATCTTATAGGCCCATGCCCTTCTAAGATAAATTAACAGACAGCCCCTACAATGATTGTCTTTAAATTATCCCTTCGGGGATGAAGTATGGGTTGAGTGCCAATTAAAGTGGTTCATGTTTGATTAAGTTTCTAGTGAATGATAATTACATTTAAGACTCCAAATTAGTTTATTATGAACATACATTTCGTAGTTAATCTAACTTATTTTATTTGATATCATAAATATTGACTTTTTTTATCTATAATTGGTCAAACTTAGGACACTAAAACACAACACTGTGCTAAATTGCATTTTTTCTTAGGCGAAGGGAGTATATAGTAATTCCAAAATCCCTTAATTAGTGCATGGAATGGAACAAAGCAAAAAAAATGTGAGTTACAAGGCAGCAGCAACTTATACAATGATGCACAAGTAGTCTTATAGTACTAAATTTTAGCTTATGAGGCGATTTGCTTTGAAAAAGAACGACCTCTTTCTCTTAAGTCTCAATCTTATATGGCATTTGCTTGCATGAGATGACTTATGAGACAGATCACATGTACAGATGTACTTGTCCCAAATAACCTTTCAACCAATCATGAACTCTGCCATTCAAGTTGAATAACACAGCAGATGCAATTCATGATAGGATGGGAAACTGCCAGTAACAGATTAAATTTGTCATACCATCGAGAAAAAAAATAGTGAAACGAACCTGCTCAAGCTGAAAGATACACTGCTTCGCATTGCTCCCTTGATCAAATAAGTTTACTTCTTTGAGAGCAAAGAAAGACACCCTCACTGACAATATGACACAGAAGCAGAAAAGCATGTAAGAGACACTTGCAACAGGAAAAAACTAGAGTAGGCTAAATAGTGAAGGCAACCATCCCCATTGCACATTGGCAGGAAATAAAGAAAGGACAAATATTGAATTGCTTCATCAGGACAATAAATTCAGTTAAGTTGTTCCCAGAGCTGAATATCAAGTTATCGTTACCAAAAGAACACATAATCAAGTAAAAAAATAACCTCAGTTCTAAATCGAAATAAAATCAAGGTTCAAAAGAACAGAAAATCGAGTGATTGTCAAATTAGTCTCTGCTGATCCAGACGTCATGAAGGCAATATTTTTGGCACACTAATGTGTCGTGGTCCCATGTATGATTGAGGAAATGGTAAGTCGAATTGCATGTGACAATGATTTTAATGGAGATCTTTGCATATTACTTAGGATCATGTTGGTTTTAGTTGTAGATGACTATATCATGTAACCAATTCAATTATTACTTACTAGTAGGCTGTGCTTAATGTAACATTTAGAAATAGACCTAGTAAGCTCTAATCAGCAATAGAATCAGTTGTGTGAATCCCAGATGAATCGGGGCTTCTAGCTGTAGCATGCTAGATTGATTATTCCAAGCAACTAAAGAGCACAGAAGAGCAACTGAATTTTATGATTTAGAGCACTTACTCGCTGATGCCCTCATAGACTGTCCCAAACGAGCCACTACCCAGGAGCACCCCTCGGCTCCATGAATGGATCCTCCTCCTAAACCTCCGTTGGGCGAGATATAGAACATGGATTCTGTGGTGGTGCTTGAGGTCTCGTCGTCGTTGGTCGTTGACAGCGAAGGGGTACCAGTGAAGCCCTCTGACGACTCCTCCAGCCCAAGATCGTCCAACATTAACAATACCGCCCCATCCTCGTCGTCATCCTTCTCCACTGCATCCGAGCGACGGCCAGATCTGCTCGCGGGGGCGTCCTCTTTCTCGTCCGGCGCGAACGACCGCAAGATATCCACGTGGATCCCGCCGCAGACAGCTGGCAGCGCCATCGAAGGCGGCGGCGAGCACCGGCGGCGGGCGCATGCCCCGCTTGATTCCTCCCTCCCCAGCTGCCCTCCTCGCATCCGGCCAGGTGGACTTGGGCGGCGGATCCAGGCGTGCCGGCCGCTCTGGAGCTTCGATTGTGCCGTCGTCCCTCCCCGTTGCGGCCGGTAGCTCCGGGTCGGCTTCCTTAGCCTGGGCGGGCTCCTCGGAGGGACTGGGACAGAGCGGTGAGTTCCGCTGAGGGAGAAGTCGTGGTCGTGGTTGGGGCGCGCGCGGAGGGGGAGGCTAGAAGCGGAGGCGGAGGAGCGGACGGCCTTGTGCGCCTCCCAGTCGGCGAGCGGGATGGCGAAGTCGTCGGGGCCGGACAGGCCGGGCTCTCGCCCAGGAAGCGGAGGTCCCCGCCCCCGTCGCCGCTGCCGCCGATGCGGAAGCTGTTGACGAGGTCGAGGGGAGCAGGCGACGGAGGCGGCGAGCGAGGCCGGCGGACCCCGGCGCCGAGGCGGGCTGCGGCGACGGCGGGTACTGGCAGTGGTTGGGGGGCGTTGTAGTCGATGTTCTTGGACGCGTTGCGGCGGTCGAGCCGGCGGAGGCGGCGCCTGGAGGATCGGAGCCGGAGCCGCCCGACGGCGACGGCGCGGGTCCTGCGCGGCGTGGGGCGGGCCCATCGGCGGCGGCCTCAGCTCATGGGACGACGCGGGGCCGGGACCGAGGAGAGAGAGAGAGCGAGCGAGCACCGAGGCGAAAGCGAGAGCTCGGCTTGGGGACGCGGGCAGACGGCAAGCGGGGGATTTTTTTGGATTTCCGTAGCTGGGGCTTTTGGGTTTTTCGGTGGGTGATGAGGTGGGAGGATGGATGGAGGAGATAGCGTTGGTTGTCCGGTTGTCCGCATTGACTCGCATCTTTTCGCCGCTGCGCGCTGCGGCCGGCCCCCGGTGGTCGGGTCAGCGACGCGACACGGCAACCGCGGGCAATGCCCTCTTGCCCGCGGTGATCAGGGGAAAAAGCTGGAATTCATTTGAGACGCCGGACGCCGGGTGCGGTCTCGGCGAGTGATGGCGGGGCCTTTTCGGTGGGGTTTGGCCGCGCGCCAGCCGCGGGGTCGTTGATCGAGGTGCGGCGACGACGTGAGGGCAAACGTCAGTGGCGAGCTCATCCATCACATCACCTCAGCTGAGGGCTTGGCACGTGGCCAGATGCGCTGCAGCCGATATCCTAACCGTGTGTCAGTGGGACTGAGCCCCAAACAGCCGATAGTGTTTGCGTGGCACGTGCGTGCTTTGTTTGGTTGTCCCTGCCAGATGCGGAGACAGTGTGGCATGTGAGATGAACTACAATCACGTCATCAGGCTTCGCTGCGTGATGAACTCATCAATCACGCCCTCATCATAGATTGTCAGCCTGTCAGTTGGGGTGCGTTTGGATCCGCTGTAGAAACACCTACTACGTTTTTGGTTTACACGTAATAAAACCGTAGAATCTTATTTAAGGTGCCAAACGGTATATGCAACCAGTTTTGTTTCTTGGCCCAGAATCTGCTACAGCCGATGCCTACATACATTTTGGCAACTTATTTAAAAAATGAAACTCTGGCCTAAAGTACGGCACACGCGGAGAGACACTATCAAATGATATAAGCACCGGCGATGCAGTTAATCGGTATCTCTGATAAATGAAACATTGCAAATGAATAAAAAAAATAGAAACACCTCAAGCGATATGGCGGAATTGTGCACATACAGCGAGCACCACGTACGTGCAGTTTCGGTAACGACTTGCAAAACGGTCTCTGGGAGCAGGTGGTTTTGTCTCCACGGCTCGGTAGCTTTCGTGAATTTCACTGGATGGGTAGTCTCACTCACTCGATGTCCAGACGCGTGGCTCCTTACTGTGGCCGGTACGTTCCCAGAGCAGCGTAATCCAACCGCCCCGCACCCGCAGGCCGCGGTGCAGTAAGTGCAGATCCATCTCCCAATAAGCAGTAATAACACGGCCAAAGCGGAGGCTGTTTTACCGCCACACGACCGACGACCTGGGGATGCCATTACCGCCCGTCCACGGCCACGGCCAGACCCAGATCAGACGTGACCCTGTGTCACTGTACACTGTGTCTGTGTGTGAACTGAGTGTGAGACCCAATGGCAAAGACTTGCTTGCCGTGTTTCCGCGGCAATCCTTGATGATGTTGGTGTTTTTTTTTTTCTTTGGAAACTTGTTTTTTTCTGCGAGGTTTTCTTTGTGTTAATCTTCTGTGTATTATTCACCGGGGTTTTTGAGGTTCGTGGTCAACCTCCAGGCCGGCGGTTGCACCTTCAACGACAGCCACGCGCAGTCTTCCACGTTCAATGGCTTGTTTCTCGCAGCAAAGCCTTTGACCCGGCCGGCCATTACAAACGCTCGCCCTTCCTCGGAGCAGGACGTCGCGTGCATGGTGGATGCGACAGCGGGGCAGGATTGACAGGGCTCATAGGGCGTCTTCGACTCTCTTTTCTTTTTCTTTGGGCGCATGGATCTTGTGGAAAGAGCGGAACGCGAGGGTCTTCGAGGAGTGTTTCTTCTACGGCATGTGAGCTAGCACGGGCGCTATTGCAGGGAGGCCGAGCTTTGGGTGGGCGCGGGGTTCAGACGCCGTCACCTTGCCTAGCGATTTGGTCGAGTCATTCTTTGTTTAATGGCGAGTTACGGCTTGCCTTCTTTCTTATTTTAGTTCGCGGATTTGTTTAGGCCATCCGCCTCGTTAGCGATGTCCTCTCGACATCACCTTTTTCAATCTTTCTTGGTTTGCTTGTAATCTGAATTGCTTTGGTTTTCCTCCTCTTAATGAAAAACGGGTGAAAGCCTCCGATCGCGAAAAAAAAACTACATGTGGCCCCCTTTTTTCACCTTATGCAATTTGACCCAGAGACGGCGCCCTTTAATTTTCTGCAAAATCTGCATGCCAACGAACAGCGAGGAAAGACGGCGATGATTGGCGCCTGACTGCTCCGGCGGCCGCACCATGTGTCCATGTCTAATTTCTAAAGTGCGCACGATGGCAAGAAGCCAAGAACGCTCCTGTTGAAACGGAACTCGGAAGCACCCTGGAAAACGCTGATATATAGTAGTAGGCACAAACAGATATAGATACATGTGGCACTCGGAATCACTGAGACTGCTTTTCTGGGGAAAAACAACAACAACAACAATAGGAAAAGCAAGGCAAAAGTGCACAGAAAGGCGAGAGGGATATCTCCGAGACGGCGAGACCTCGAGAGCATTTTCTCCTGTGTGAAACGGCCAGCAGAAGCGCCGTCGACACGAGGCGCTAGGAGACCCAGGGAAAGACTCGGCTGGATTGGAAGCGACCGAAATCGAGCTGAGCACACGCCGCCGGAAACGAGGGCCATGTGCGGTGGCGCCGGTGCGCTCCTGCCCCCTCCGAGGAGGTCACCGAGAAAGTACAACGCGCTGTCCAACCAACTCAAGGTACGAATGCACGGTAGCTACAAGCAAAAAGGGTGCCCTGCGGCCAGCTGTACAAAGAGCACCCTTTCCATTTCCATCATGATCTTCTGCGAGAAGAAACATGGAAAATTGAATGGAACGGGAAGTGCTCCTACTTGCTCTACCCCTCCGTCCCACTAAGTTTGTCACCCCTGATTCCGCGCCATCTTATTCGATGATTCGTCTTATTCAAATAAAATATAATTTATTTTATTAATTTATTTTATCCATGAAGATAGCTTAAAATTTATTTTATAATTTATATAAATATTTTAAATAAGACAACGGTCAAACATTTCAACGACGAACTTCATGGCAACGGCAACTTTCACGACACGACAGCGTTCCATGTAAATAAAGCGTCACTAGTGTCGGGATGGGTTCCAGCTCATTCATTGGGGGTTCCGAGTACTAGGACGCGACTAGTACACGAGGTGTGGGCGTGGACTGACTGGCGTTGTTGTACTGCGCGGCTCCAGCGATTTGATGTGTCCCAGTGTTGTGTATCCCCGCGCCACGTAACGGACCGGCACGACACGACGACCCGACCTGGTGATTGCTAAGGTGATTGCTACTGTAAGCCAGTCAACGACCACACCAGCTTGGACTCCAGTCTACTGGAAGCGTCGGGGCCACAGGGCACAGGCAGGCCTCTGTCAATCCACCGGACAGAGAATTCCTGGATTCTACAGAAAATGGTTGTTTGCGCTTGGCAAGCCGGTAGAGCAGGTATTCATCGTCTCATCTCTATTGTTCCGATCATTATGTCCAATTTCATCTGCTTGTGCAGTTTTTGCAACATGTATGTACAGCTGGACTATGCCTACCTCTTGCCCAAAATTTGGGCGTTCAGCACGTCGCAACACACCAATGACTGATATACCGAGGATGTTATCGGACGAAGAGGAATCATATCATATCATATCATATGTACCGAACTTGGATTTCTTTTTGTGTGCCATGTCAGACTTATCATGACATGTGGGGCCTGTGTGCAACTTATATATAGTTAGCATCCCTAGCTCAAAGACCCCATGTTCCCATGGGATAAATTACCATGACAACACGGACAACATGAATTACATCATACAAAGCAATGCCATCAACGATCAACTGCAGCCGTTCCGCTTCAGAACTCCACCGCCGGGCTCCGGGATCACGGACTGTACTTGCAGAAATAGCTCGGCCAACCCATCGTCTTATTGCCTTCCTCTATTCAAATTGGGGGGAAAAATGCTGCCGCTCATCATCAGCACCACTTTATTAACTTATGTACTGCCTGGTGCTTGCTCTACAACCATCTCGCGTCTGCCACCAAAACAACCGCTTTCTGCTAATAATACAACATCCTCAGGCGAAAATGGAAGGGCACCAGAAGTCAAGTAATGTCTTGACTGACGGGACCTGCAACAAGCCGGAAAGGTACATGTTTATGGTAAATTTGCGAAACTCCAGTTGGTGGCAAATTTAGCTTGAATGGCAATCCAACTGAAATAAAAATATATTGATAAGAATGGGGCAGATACAAAATTGCATTAACATAGCAAATACAGGGAAAAGCGCCCTTGCAGGGGGTAAATCCTGGTGTTCACCTTTTATATGTTTATATGAGTTTAACAGCTGCGCATCCCCTATTTGATACAAAGAAAATAGAACCAAACTTTCACAGAAATTAAATTCGTTTACTGACCAAAACTTGAAGAGGTTGGCTCTATTGTTTGCTTTCAGTGGACAAGAGTTCTAGCATGTAATATGATGACTATAATTTAAATGTGTTTCAGAAGAGTAGACTGGGTGATTTCAAACAAAAGAAAAAGGACAAGTTTACTGTTAACTTTCCTCTGATTGTCAGAGACTAAACCATAGAACAAAAAACATATACTACCATCATTAGACTTGTTAAAATGCAAAGTTACAAAGTGCGGAATAACATTTTTGGATTCCGATGTGCTTCTGTGGCTATTTGTTCCCATTTTATGGAAGAGTTCAGACAATAAAATTCTATAGAGGGTGACATATAATTACGTATAGTTGCTTACTATAAGTAAAAGGATTACTGAAGCAAAAAACTTACCGTCTTTGCTTGTTTATGACTTTATTTTCAGAGAGTCGCAAGTTTTCTAATTGGGAGATCTGGCTGATTGAAGACAAATAATCAACAAAAGCAGGGCCTCTCAATGACTGCAACAACTTTGGAGGAACTACTGGAGACAGGGTTTCGCAAAGATGAACATGCCGCTCCCTGCACAAAGCATCGCCACTAGCTAATCATGCAAATTCTCCATGTGAAGATTAACAAAAACAATAGTCATAAATCATCAACAGTTCAATATCAGTGGATCCAAACAAATTTATGGGGCCTCAGAAGAAGCTAAGCATCTTGCATGCTAGATGCTTCAAATGAATCATCCAGTGGTATGCAAAAAAGAGCACGCACATTTTATTTAATTAGTCCTGGCTAATTTAACACAAAATATACTCACAAGTCACAAGTCTATTTAAGCCGAGTGCAATTTATACACAATCGATGTTATTTTTTTTTTTTTTTTTTTTTAACCATGACAGTTTCATATGCCTGACAAGTGACCATTTTGCCAGAAAGAGCTCTGTAGTGAAACTGAAAAATATAAAAGATTTTTTGTGCAATGAAATTGTAGATGAAACCACAATCTATCGCTATAGTATAAACTTGGATTTGCTAATTATACCAAATGTGGCAATATAAGCAACCATGTAAGGTTCGAAAGGGCACAATGATAAAAGGCTAAATAGCTTTCCAGGATATGCCAGGTACCAGATAACATATATTTCCAATTAACATATCTAATATAGATAATAAGTAACAGACAATTGTAATTGTAAATAGATAAAACCACTAGCTTTTTTTGTCATTATATGATCTTCTATCGAGACACATTACTGCAGCTATTTACTATTTTGAGCACTAAAATCAGATCATTACGGAATACATAGAGTTCTATATAACATAACAAACGATATGAAAGCAGTGTATATGTAAACAAGAAACTAACCTACTGGAAGGGAATCACGTTACTTACCTTCTTTTAGATATACAGGTAGTTGGATTTTTTCATATGAGAAATGTTCATAGATCCACAATCATTCATGGAACCTGAACAGATAATTTTACCAAGGGTTACGGCAGCTGTACTGGCAAACAACAGCTCTCGTGATAAATCGACAGAACCACCATCTATTTTTTTGGGAATTGCTTGAGAAAATGCAAAGAGCATGCTGCGCATATACAGATCCATCTCAAACTGATTGCTGTACCAAGAAGAATCATCTGGCTCAGCACAAGGAGTTGAAGATGGATCCAACTTATCCTGCACAAATTTAGAAATGCTTGAGTCAAATATTGTATTTCAGAGATATGAATCTTTAAAGCAAGCAAAGGAGATATGCCTGACCTTAGTAAGAGGGTAGCAACGGGAAAGCATAAGATCTGATTCTGATATTAAATCAGACACTTCTGAGGCAAGCTTCAAAGCTCCAGAAGCTGCTCTGTTGTGATTAGCCTCACTGGAAAATTCAAGACAGCAACTTCGTAGTCTATTCCAAGTGTCCTGTACTTGTTCAACCTTGCAAGAGTCATTAGATTTTTTGCCGGAGAGCAGCCAGATGCTTTCAGCACGACTACATTCATCCATCAATTGAAACCCAGCAGTTGAACAACTTGCCTGTTCATTCCTCCCAAACAATTCCATATAAGCCTCACTTGTCTCACCAACTACATCTTCTACATCATTCTGTCGCTCAGCCATTAGATTCTTCACACAGTCAGTGTCTTCTAATACCATTCTGGACGTAGTGCATGTACCATCATAAAAGGCAGAAAAATCATTACACACTGCCCTTGACAACAATTCATCACCACTTATGGATGCAGATGTGCCGTCAGCAATTAAGGACGACTCAGGTACACATGACACGCCCTGTGACATAAATGTATCACAAACTTGTGAAATGGACCCATACATGTTGCTTTCAGGTGGGTTTTGGAAAGAATCAGCAATTTCAAAGGTCTCTGATTCAACCGAAAACAGAACTGATTGGAAATTCCTTGCCCATGTATAGGAGGCACCTCTGAAGGTTCTGGGAAGAAACCAACTTCAGTAACAGTAAATATCTCATGTTTTTCGGTACCTACATCAGCTGGATCATCATCGGATTCAGATAATAGCAGCGAACAATGTCGATTTCTTTTTTATTTGTTTATCAGATGGAAGAGATGTATCTGGAAGATCATGGAAATCATCAAGTTCATTCTTGCAAGGTGAAATATCATTACGCTCGGTCAAGTGGGCACGCTTCAACTTGGATTTCTTAGCCTTTCTTGTTTTAGCTGTGCTTCTTCCCTTGACCAAAGGTGCTGTTACTTGTAACTGCAGGCCTTCAAGATCTGATATTTCCTTCTGTTTTTTCTTTTCTTCAGCCAAAAGGATAGTTTTGTTGATCTCCATGCATAATGTTTCAGATAATTTACAAGGGAACTCCCATGGCAACATTTTTGGTACTGTAGAATGTACAGCGTCTAAATCAAGTGAGAAAGGACCACACAAACATTCCTTTGGTCTCTCTGAAAGTGGAACAGGACATGATCAGCACTTCAAGAGTTAACACAGCATGAAAGCAAACAGACAAAAACAGAAAAGAAAAAAAAATTTCAGACTCAACTACCAGCTAGTTAGGCATTACATGGAAAAAAAAAAAACTAGAACAGCTCTTCTGGAAGCACAAGGGTGCACAACTGTTAGTGTGGGTGCCAGCAGCTCATTCTGACAGATCTAACACCCACATCATTTACTGAAAGAGAGCGAGGAAAGTATCTGCAACATGTAGACAAAACTTTCTATAAATGAAGTTCGTTTTTCGCCAGGAACAAGCCCAAGTAAATTAAGAATCTCCTAGGCCCAGCTTAGATTTATAAGGTGACTAATGTGTATATCACACATAACCTCATGATGTAATCCTTAAAGCTGTTGCAGGGTTAGTTTTGTCCTAAGTTAAACTTCTCTAACTTGGACCATAGAAAATTGCATTACCATCTATAGTAGCAAATAAATGTACTATCAAGACTTATTTCATGGTGGACTTTATGAAACTAATTTGATGTTGCAGCAGATGTCTATGCGTTTATATCTGTAAATATGGCCAAAGTTAAAGAAGCTAAGTTTGACTGAGGATATAGCTAAAAACAAAGTTTTGAAAGTCGACGATTATGATCCGCCTAGGCGCGACTAAGCGCTGGTCGGAGGGGTATCCGCCGCCCTATGGGGTAGGCGGACCCCTAGGCAGGCGCAGTGCCTCCTCGGCGGAGACGCCGTCGGCGCGGCAATTGGGGGGTGGGGGTGGGTGGGCTCAGCTCCTCCCGCCTGCACCACGCGGCGAAGGGGAGCCGCGGCCGCGAAGCGAGCGGCGCAGAGCGCCGTTCGGGAGGGAGAGAGAGGAGCAGGGGAGAGGATAAGAGGAGTTGGGCCGTGGTGGGTCGTGGGTGAGTTGGGCCGTTAAATGGGCCTTTTTTCTCTTTCTCCCCATTCCATGACCACTTCTCTTCTATTTTTTTTCTTTTCTTTTAAGTAATTATACATGTATTCTGCTCAAAAAATGTATATACACATGTATTAGCCATCGCCTAGCAAAACGCCTAGCATCGCCTAGGCTAGCCTAGGCTGGACTAGTCGCTAGGCTAAGGGTTGTCGCCTAGATTTCGCCTAGCGCCTAGCAAAACTTTGGCTAAAAACACATTACATTTTGGATTGAGGTGACTGTTATTGAGCCCAATACCCATAAACAACCAGAATCTTCAGCTTCATCATGTACCATACTATCTTTGCTTTATTGAAGGACCACTTAGGCACAGTTTAACAAGGGTTCACAAACCAAATGCAGAAGCCAATATAATGAGAAAGAAGCATAGTAATAGTAAGTTTTACATACTGAAAGGTCTAAAAGAAATGAACAATGAGCCAGTACAACATAACTACAAAAATATGGATAAATTATCCTGGTAAAGCATTAAACCTGTGAATTGATGCTTTCCTTGGTACCAAAACTGCAGAAGCATCACTGTCCTCCTAATGTCACCTAAACAAATATCAATTACATGCTTTAACTGAGGAACAGTGGCATTCACTCCCTCAGATTTACAAATCTGCATTAATATAGGAAACAGTCAACTTTCAACAATCTTGCAAGCAAAAGAACTCTATGATCTCAGCCTATAAGAGAGAGAGAGAGAGAGAGAGAGAGAGAGAGAGGAGAGGCTGTTTACCATGGCAACATGTGAAAGTAGCTCTGAGGTCGATGGGTATTTGAAATTCAAAACAAGTTGATCCAAGAGATTCGGCAAAGATGGATCCTTCCCTTCACAAATTACGAATAATGGATAACAAGAGTTTTAGTGTACTAGTACCACATTGAGTGAAATTATTAAGGTCATCTGAAAGAACCTAAAAAGGAAAGGACAAAATGCTCACTGTTGCTAGTCAGTATGATTGGCCATTTTGTAGTCTCTGCCATCTTAAGTATGGTTGAAATAAACCCACGATCTTCATCAAACACAGTATCCACATCCTCAAATAGTATGAGTGTCTTGTTAACAACTTGTTTAGGAGCTTCATCACAGGCCTTCAAACCTGAGTAGAATCCTACAGGTGATTTCGGTTTATCACAGCCAATCATTACTCTTGTAGCACAGGACATCAAATGTTGGTATTCAGTCCTATCAGGAGTTCCTGAATCTGGATCCAAGGAATCATCCCTTAGTGGACTGATCACCTCCTCCTGTGACCTGTACAAGAGATTAAAGGAAAGAATTCAAAGGTATGTGTTTGCTTCAATTAGGAAACCATGTGAAATGTTAGACAAATGCACATATTATTAGAGTCCAAGCTACAATTCACCGCATATCTACTTCTGCAGAAAAGAATTTCACAGAATTTCAACCAAAGCTACTGTATTTTTCGCATGGTCATTGCTATTTTCATGTGCCCCAAATTCCTTACACCATCATTCTCAGCTGGGGTTTTTTCCTACATGCTACTGTTTCTATTCCCCAGAAGATCAAATATATTAACATGAATTGTTTCTAGCAACACTTGATTTAAAAAATTGTACAATATAGTTTTATATATAATAAGGTGACAAGTGTTAGGAACTAAACGAAAAACAAGGAGCGGGAAGAAGGTTAGAGAGACAGAGAGAGTCAAGAAAGCAATTAGGGAGAGTCCCCCACCCAATTGACCCTTTGGTCCTTCATGTAGCTAAGGGTGGAGGTGATCGCTTATCTCTTAACCCTGTAAATTTACAAATAGGTCCTTGGACCTTACACAGGCCGTCTTTTTACAACACGGGGTAGGCACAGGCTAGGTCTTCCCCAACAAGAAGTTTACAAAAAGCAAACAAACAGGCTAGTTTTTTTTTTTTTTTTTTTTCAAATCTGCACAATCCATAGAAGTGCATTTGTCAAACGTATAGAATTCCATAACTATACTTACTAAACTAAAATTTTACAGGTTGGAAAAATGATGTCTGGCTGCCCGGTTGAACTACTAGGAGATCCATTTGATTTCCTGAACTACTACATAAAGCCCAATTTATGGACTTATGTTTATGCAATTATATCCTACATGATCTTCAATTAGTTCATCTTGTTGGACTTTGCACAGAATTTAGATACATGATGTTATGTCTAGTTCTAATTTTTCCTTGAGTATGCCTCACCATGTTGTGTTCTTCAATGCCAAGTTATGCCCTGATATTCTGAAAGCAATCCTACAGATATGAAGGTTGCTGACTTAAATGCTAGTATTATTTCACATAAGCAGGATTTTTTATACTCAAGCACAAACAAATGGATTCAATCAACCCTCGCGGTAAAAGCAAAGCGGTTTCTTCCTGAAAGGTATGTTTTTGGATTATTCTCGGTAAATCCATAACAGACTATGATAACTTATAAAGGAAGTGGTATCGCCTAAGAATACACCTTGGCAGCCATAACAACCAGAGGTAGTGCAAAATGCTAAGCATATTCATGAAAGCAAGGGACTAACATTATTAACCAAAGAAGATGCAGCTGAGGCTGCAGAGTGAACTGGATCAAACCAGAATGTGAGAAAACATAGAAGGAGCTGTACAAACCATTTTTCAAGGCCATGTGATTTAGTTGCTTCCTCAAACTTCTGCCTTACATAAGCCCCATTTCTCATGTCAGATGTATTTACCTAGAATAATGCCAAAAAATAATCAGTAAAATCAAGCATATGAAGCAGCAGACTTGCACTTCTCAGAAAAAATACTTGTGAAACTACCTCTATCACATTGAAGCCTTGTTCCTTGGCACATGCAAAAACTGCAGCCGATTTTCCACACTGAATTTAAGAACAAAGATATCATATTAGCATAGACACGAATGAGAGTACATCCAGGTTATATATATGTGTATATAGGTATAACTACACCGAGACATAGCCAAGTACTAGCAAATATACAGAACAATTCTTGAATTAGTTATAGGAGGTGCAGAATTCCTTGCTTAGATTTTTATGTGAGCCAAGTCATACGGTAGAACTTTTGTCCAAGTAAACATACTACTACCTCCATTCTAGAATGTGTCAATGGCCTCAGGAAATACATTCCATAACGTTTGTCTATTGAAGATATGTATCAAAAGTCAAGTTATTGTTATATTCCCACTCTCTCCTGGCAATTATATGCTTTGAAAGAACAGAAGCAATTGTATCATGTTATTAGTTAACGGTATAGATGGCCACTTTACTTTGATATTTTTTTTTTCTTCAAAATAGTACTTCCTCGGTCAGTGTGCATGGTGTGCTTTTTTCTCGAAGACACATAAGAACTGCGCTTCATTATATTAAGAAGGAAAAAGGAGAAAGAGAACCTGTACAACACACCGCTCCACTTTAACAAACTTACATATGCACCTGTGGAAACATAAAGGCGACAAAACTACTTGGGGGGGGTGGGGGCCAAAAGCCCGCAACGAGTGAGATATTGAGGTATCTTCCTGAATTATAAAATGGGAATTGGGAAGCACTACCATATCACATAGTAGTTTAAAGAAAAAAGGCTCGTTGATCCGTGAAACATTCCCCTTTTCGGATGGTGTCCTTTAGGATGGGATTCACAACAGACAGCCAGACACACATTCATTAATTTTTTTTTAAAAAAAAAAGGCTTCAGTGTATACATGACAAACTAGCTCAAAGGCATTTAAATGAAGCATGCAGCTCAAAATGCCAATTATTCTTTAGTGGCACTCACCCCAACTGGTCCAGTGATTAGAAGTGTGTTTTCACAATCAGAAGCACTCTCTGAATATTCTGAATCAGATTCATCGTGATATGAGCTATCATTAGTGTCCCCATTAGCAGCTCCAATCTTGTGGCCTCTTTCATCCCAACCTTTGAGCCATTCGGCGAGAAACTTTACATGCTCACTATTTCCACATACCTGGTTAACCAAATATAGCAGTAACCTAAGATGAAATGTAAGCATACTACAAACATTGATCTGCACTTTCCTAAATGAATCATTTTAACAGAAAACGCTAATGAAACAGAAGCAATAATTGGGAAATGGGCTGCACAATTGCTTATCATCATATTATGCATAAAGGACAGAAACAAAAATAGTGATGTTCACCTGGGCAGCAGTTTCAGGTCGGTACTTGTCAGTCCATAGGTAATAGGTAGGCTGACAACTGCAGTAGAAAATACTATGTTATGCGCAGTTAAAGATTTGAACATCAAAAACAACTACCAGTTATTTTGCCAATACATCTATTTGGATTAAAATTTGGTTGGTCTGAAGTTTCTGATGAATAGTTAGGTGGATTCTGACAAGGAGATAGGAGCCTATAGTGTGTTAGAATAAGCGTGAGGAAAGCAAGTCCTTGTAAATTGATTACTGAGGTACAAACAAGTTAAAATATGCTAGAAATTACTCCCTCCATCCCAATTTATAAGTCGTTTGACTTTTTTGTCCCTAATTTTGACCACTCGTCTTATTCAAAAAAATTTGTGCAAATATCATCAAATTTAAGCTATTTTTGAAGATTTTATATTAACAAAACAACCCACGAAAAAAAGAAATAAAAATTTGCATAAATTTTTTAAATAAGACGAGTGGTCAAACTTAAAGTTTAAAAAAGTCAAACGACTTATAATTTGGAATGGAGGGAGTACAAAATAAAACAATGCTGCAACTTCATTCGACTACCAAAAAAGCAAAAAGGAAAAAAAGTTTCCATCCATAGTTTGAGGCCAATTTCATGTCTCAGTGGACAAGCAAAATCCTTATTGGTTGTTCCTTAGACCTTCAGTCTTCGTTCTTTGGAAGAGAAACTATCTATCTTAATGCTGAATGACCCACACTCTTGAGCAGGCATTGACATGGAACAGCTGATGCATTGGCATGGGCTGTTGGCCAATTGGCATGGCCATTCTGATCAACATTGGCTAAAAGCGATTCCACTAACTAATAACATTCCAATTTTGTTGTGAAAAATACTACTGAACCAGCTAGAAGGAAACTGCAACATTTAGGGAAAATATACAAAATACATAATGTTGATTACCCATTCTGTGAAACTTCTGGCTCTACATTCAGATCAAGAAGAGAAGCTTGGCAACTAGTACTAGGCATCAACAAGTTCAGGTTGTCCACATTGATCTGGACAGTTCAAACAGTTGTCAAGCACAACTTCAAATCAGTGCATGATTAGAACAATAAACTATGAGAGAACAAAGATAGCTCTTATTATGTATAAAATGTTTGATGAACAGAAAATTTTACCACATCTGAAGGATAGTTGTGTTCACTTTCCTTGTCAGTAAAACTAGGAAAAGGAATTCCTGAAGTTGTACACTCAGCATGAATCGGCTCTGCCAATTGATTATAATGACTCTTGCAATTTGTTTCTATTGTCAGTGGTTTAACCAAGCCCTCAAAGAATGACACAGATTTTTTAAGAGGAGAGGCAGTATCAATGTCAAAGGAAGACAGATCAGTGATTATCCAATTACTCCAGTGGATCGGTATACTGGCCTACCAAAAAAAAAAAAAAATTCACTTCACTTGACCATGAATAATGATATAACTTCTGAGTAAACATATAAAACAAGCATTTGCTTGGCATACCTCTGATTGGTACACAACATGAATAGGATAAAATGGTGGATCCCTCTCAGAATCACAAAGCCCATTCCCATTTTCAATATTGATAACATCTTGATCTTGGTTAGCACACTTGTTCATTTTCCGAGAAGCAAAGAAAGGGTGCATTTTCTTTCCAGATGATAACCTTCGAATTTCCTGACAATTAAATCAAAATATACTTTATATTGAAAAAGAACAGATGAAACAATATTGTAAATACAAAGTCAACTAAAAAGAGGCGCAACTGCAATCACAAGTGTTTTTTCCCCTTTAACAACTAGAGTTGCAACTTGCAACTAGAGCACCTGTATGGAGATAGAAATACACTTAAGATAACAAGCTGCTAGTGAACATTGAAATATCGAGGGAAATGAAAAGGAAGACACGGCATAGCCGCATAGCATTCTTTCTGCCCATACATGTATCAAAGGGTATCATTCTTTTCTGACCAGCATTAATTGTGACAATAGTAGGAGGCAGAGATGCCATCAATTAACTTGTCAAATAATAGATAAGGTTTGAAACATTCCCCTAAAAAAATATTTGAAATAAGCTAACGAGAAACAAGTCAAAGGGAAAGCAAACAATACAACCTTAAAAGTTAAAACATCAGGACAATAGCACACAATGTATCTCACCAATGCCGATGGACCATACCTCTGCAGCCATCTTTGCCTCTGACCTTAGGTCAACTTTCAACGGTGATATATCCTGATTGACTGGATTAGCATGTCCTGCTTTAGAAGGAGTAGTCATCAAATCAATGTCAATTGTGTCAATTGTTACTGGCACTGCTACAGGCGAGCCGGCTTCAATCTGGCAGCTTCCAGGACCTTCAGAGCAAAAGTATGTATTTATACTTCTATTGAAGTGGACTATAACCGATAGAGGCATCAAGTCATAACCCACAAATAATATTCAATAAATTGAATAGCATAATAAGAAGGATATAAGTGCAAAAACTGAGATACATGTAATTTTTGGAATATTTATTATCACCACCACAATATGCATCATAAGAAAGAAAAAAAAAAAACAGCATGTGTTATACGATTGTACTGAAACATCATTCTATGCAGCAGGTATGCAATCATAAACAAATTTAAAATACAAACAAGTAAATATAAAATTTCTCGATATTAGAACAATGTTTTCACACAGCAATATAATGCAAAGTCTACTATTTCAAACTTGCAGATTGTATAACATCACTACTACTTCTTTATAATGCAAACTAACAGGTTGGGAAATTTTAACAGGTATGAGTATTGATAGGAGGGTTCCAACTAACTATCAGTACCATCCAAAGAAAATGGAATAAAAAGAAAGACCTAACCATTAGGAGATTCCAATGTCTTGCAACGCTTTCTGGTAGCATTAGACACCTTCGATGTTGCATCTTGCTTTCTGCCGTTACGTTGCTTTTTCTGAGGGCTTTCATCTTGCTTTCTGCCCTTACGTTGCTTTTTTCTGAGGGCTTTCATCTACATTTCAACAGGGCAACATTGAGACACAGAATTCTGTCAGCACGACTGTATTGCTTCTCATACAAAAAAACAAGCAAAATTTGATGACCAGACTGGTGAAGGATTATAGAAATGACAATAATTCTGCAAAAGAAGTATCAGGACGACATACCAACCAAAATGACTTCATCCATGTTAGCTGGATCCTGCCCATGTTTCTCTTTGTTTGAAGAGGGCTACAAAAGTTTGGTAAAGAAAATAACTATTTTAGCTAGAGGCACAAGAAAAATGGTGAACTGAATAGCAAACAGGTACCAATTTGTTGGAATGGAATGGTATATATTTTCTTACCTTAAAAGCTATAGAAACATAAGGCATAAAGAAGAACAGGCCAAAAAAGGGGTGGTGTCTCATCATTTCTACTCCCTCCATTCCAAATTGTATGTCGTTTTTGGCTTTCTAGATATGTAGCTTTTCTTATGGACCTAGATATACACTGTTTGTCTAGATACGTAGTAAAATCGATGTATCTAAAAAAGCCACAACAACTTACAATTTCAAACAGAGGGAGTATTTATGAAGTAACAGCTGTAGTACAAAGTATGAACAAAAACCAAAACAAAATTTAAAGACCAAAGTTCTGCAGGCTCTTTCCAAGAAAAATGAAACAGATGTAGTTCAATTTAAGTCAGGAGAGACTGAGTTTAGCGTGTGGACATCCAAGCAGGATTTAGCTATGCAATTAGTTCGCTTGGTTGCAGACTTTACCTCCTTATCCAAGTTGAAGTGCATTATTATCAGGCATCAGCAATAATAAGAAAAATGTACATAACACAAAACAATGGCAAGGTCTCCCCCTAGACAAACTAAGTAGATCCAACAGCAAGAAGGCAAGGATGCTTATCTATCAACATTCGACTGAACAGGAATTGTATTCTCCACATGCACATTTCAACGAGAAGACACAGATCAGCAGCTGAAATGGGCAATGTACCTTCTTGCCGTTCTCTGATTTTCGCGGCTTTCTCTTCTTCCTCCCCTTCTCCGGCTCCTCTCTGACTTCCGTCGCCGCCGCCGCCTCAGCCGCAGGCACGGGAGGAACAGCATCCGCATCGGCTCTTCCTGCTTCACCGGCGTCGCCTCCTTTTCCTCCACCTTGGCTGCCACCGCCGGCCGGTTTGACAAGCCCCCACGAGAGCTTCGACTGCACGCACCGCCTCAGCTGCTTCCCGTCGGCCGACGGGGGCGATGGCTTCACCGGAGACGGGGACGGCGCCGGCGCCGGCGCCTCGGGATCAGCGGATCCGCCCATGGGTAGAAATCAAATGGGGAATCGCGGCGGGTCAGAGCTAGGGTTTGGGTTTCGGGAGCTGGGAAGGAGGAGGACAGTACAGCGGGGAGGTGGTGGTGGAGTTGGATTAGCTTCACTTCACGTTTCCCGCGCGGAGGAACTGCGAAGGCGGGTGGTTTGCGCGGGCGCGCGTCATATTGCGCGGAGGACGGCGCCGCAACCGGGGAGGGACCTGACGGGGTACGGTCCGGGACGAAAGGGTCTCTGGTTAAAGATCTCCGCCCCCACCCAAAATGTTCGGATTAGCTATGGGCCCTGGATTATCGTCGCCTGGTCCATGGGCCACTAACGGGCTCCCTCTGTGGTGAGCCCGGTGGCGGGCGGGCGGGGCGGTGGACGGTGAGAAGCGAGACCACAAGCGCGAGAAGCAGAAACAGGAAGTCGGAAGCCATTCGTAGCGACGCCCAATAGACTGCTCACTGCTGCCACTGCTAATGGCCAGAGTCATCTCATCCGCTTCAAACTGAACCCCATTCCAACGAAATCAACGCAACATCTTGGTTACCAATTTATCATATCTGTAGCAATTACCAACAGAACAAAAGACGGACGCAATCCCCAAAACTTCAATGCTTTTGCAAAAGCCATTAGATCATCATCATCATAAACTTGATTGTTGAGCGTCATAATGTAGCGGCTTTTGACTAGTACATTGCATAACAGTCTGCGTTCTCGGAACACATAAAAAAGAGTCTATTAGCTTCAGAACCGTCACAGTGAGAGTTCCGAAGCTGTCGAGAATCATGTGGCTTATCCTCTCAGCCATGTGTTCCTGTAGGAAGAGTTGTCACGTCGCGAAGCATCATGTGGTTTGTACTCCATCAGATAGCTGTGTGGAAGCTTTAGGTGCCTCTTGATAGAATCCCTCAATGCCATCACAGCCTGAACGGCAAAAGGACATGAATGAGTAACACAGCCTGAACATCACATTTGAGCTTGTATCATGTGCTGTTACTAACCTGATGGTCTGATGCGTTCGGTTCCAGACGCTCAGAATGTCTTCATTGAAAAAACGACGCTAAGCACAACACCACAAACATCATCACTATATTCAAGTTGGTCGCCTACTAGCACCAGCACCTGGAGATCATAAATACATTGGTAAACAGAATTGAAATTCAAATCATCATACATGTGGAAATCAATCTACGTCATGTACACACTTTGGACACTCAAGCCTGATACCAATGATAAAATTTTATAGCAATAACATTATAAAATTAAACAATTGATTATAAAATTAAACAATTGTCTGCAAACACTGAATGGAAGGACAACTTCCCCATGTAACAGTGCATGGTGTGAATGTGGCTTTGATGATTAACAGTCATGACATGAAACAAAGAGATAGTGTCATTATCTCAATTTGAATTCAAAACAAGGACGAAGGACAAAACAACTAGGAAGGGGGTATTTATCTAAAGCTTAGAAGGGGTACTTTCGTTAGTTGATTGTTCATTGTTCTATGTTAATTCTTGGCTGATTGGCTAAAATTCTCCATACTATATTATTAGTAGTCAAAACCTAAAAGATACACTTGATGACTTAAAAAATATCAATTTCAGAAACATCCATTTAGAAGCATTTAGGCATCTAGCATATAACAAATAACAACAACAACAAAACCTTTTTTGTCGGCCAACAATATGCACCATACAACATAGCAGGTCAATGTCTATGACTGTTCTATTTGATTCTATTGCTACAATCTTCATCGATAACCCCATCTCTCATCTTCATCGTCTCATTGATATCCAAATCTCTCATTAGCATAAATTCAAAACATCAAAAGATACCCTTCTTGGGTACCTGACCCTCCAAACTAACATCTCCCTCCTCATGTATAGCGTGCCAAAGTCACACCTCATATAATCATCCTTCTGCTAAATCTACAACCTTTTAACTCTAGAGTTTGCAGCCACAACCCTAGTTTCCTATCTACTCACGCCCAACGCCCATCTTCCATGAACTATCATTACCTCGTCAGCAAAAAAAAGCAAACACCATATGTCCCCTGTGAACTCATCTGTCACCAAAGCATAGTACCATCTAGCATATGATGCAAGAAACAAAATGAAATGCCGTACTTCGATAACTTTATTACTGTTTTAGAGTGCAAAATTAGGTAATATGTTGACGTTGTTCAATTGCCCATTCAATCAACTTGGACATCAAGCTATTATCCGCATGTTGCTCTTTAATTTTTTAAAAAATAAAAGAAAGCAAGATGGAAACTAAGGAAACATCTGCAGAACAGAGATTGGAAAACATATGTCAAGCCAAACATGTAAAAACAGATACCATGGCTACAGATCTGCATTTGGCATCCATTTTGTGCAAGCAATTTGCGGAAGACAAGCGAAAATGACATTTGATATTATTTTCACAAATGTTAGCAGGTAAAGAAATGAATCGCATTGACAATGCCAGTCACAATTACAATCTAAATCAAATCTCACAGCACAAAAGTTCAGGCAAAATGAATAGTAGTTCAATTAAATTAATTTAAGCAACAACAAACATAACGAAGAAATATGGCTCAGTAGAACCATGTAAACTATACATATGGCTTGCAAGAAAGCTCAAGCATAACATATAATAATAGCAGAGAATATGGTTGGGTCTAGTCTCAGCTTTCAAATTGTTTGGCACTAAAATACGCCTCACTACATAAAAACAATCCCACCATCAAGCTTGGTTTTGTTTCATCATGGGTTCAACTTGCCATCACATGATTTTAATGGCATGATCATACCCCTCATTTCTTATCTGCATTTTGGTCATGAGGAATAACTTCTAACCAATTTCATCATTCTGTAAACGAGTTAAAAAATCATTCTGTAAACAAAAGGGGACTAGGACAAGATTTTCGTGATTGGCTTTCAATACATGAACGAATGGGTTCGTTTATCACCATGGCATTCCATTTGATAGCGTGCGAATCAAAGAGTGATTCATCACAAAAGATGGTAAGATGCTACCAAGGTAGACAAGATCATAATAACATGAGCATTCCGCATATGGTAGCAAACAGGCCAATGTAACTATGTATTGTCGTGGTGCTTAGGTAATGGATGAGCTTGGGTTTAACCAAAATATGATCAACCGCAGCAAACAATCTCATAAAACACATAGATTGATAGTACAAGTTCACTTACCAAATCCTCCCAGAAACGACCTGAAACCGCCTTTTTGAATCTAATTATCCACTTGCCACCATTCTGATTTGCAGGGTCCTGGCCAATTGAAAACCATTAACCACTAGAACAGGGAAGGCATACTGACAGAGAGACGACAGAGCATGTCACGTTCTGAATAATACCTCCCAGAGGGGACGGATGCCATCCTTGAAGAGATGAAGGTCAGTAGGGCTCGGCAGGGAAGAAGGGCGCGCAAGGTGGCAGTAGCAAACCCAGAACGATTCGACCTTCATATTCGAAAAATGGAAACAGCAGTCAGCTGAACTGAAATTAGAAATCCCCCACAACAACTACAACCATCCGAGAGACATACTGTGCTGAAATCGATGATCTTCTTGATGTTGTCCTCGTACGACTGCGACCTCGCACCAGGCGTCCGGCGCGTGTACCAGAGCACGAGCTTGCGCTGCAGACACGCAGCCAAAATTCACTGATTCAAATCCACTTGTACAGTCTCACCGACCACTCTACCACGCATAACGGTGATGAGGAGGGGGTTGCAAAATCTCCAGTTAGTTGAGGCGTGAGACAGATCTAGCTGCGGCGAGGTCTTACCCTAAGGGGGTGGAGGCCGGCCTTGAGGTCGCGGTTGCGGCGATCGGTCTCCTCGGAATCCGCTTCGTCTTCCTCGGCGACGGCGGGCGCGTCATCTTTCCGCGCGTGCGGTAGCTGCTGCTCCTCCTGCTCGGCCTCCTTCTTCTCCACCGCCGCCTCCATAGTGCGCCCTTCCACAGCGATTTGGTCGGCTGGATGCAGTTGGTTTGGTCAGAACTCTCGGCCAGTCAGAAGGATCGCGAGGAGGGGAACGGGAAGGTGCCAAGGAAGGTCTTCGGAAACGGAATGGGCCTTTTGTAAGGTCTTGGGCCTCCGGAATGGCCTTTTGTAGCTGAAATTTGTCATCTACCTTTTCCCCGGGAAATGTTAACTGCCGACCAAAGATTTGCCGACCACCCCTTCGTACGGGCCCACGGCCCGACGGTCGGCAGCCTGCCCGGCCCGCAAGCGCAGCGCAGCGCAGCGCCGCTGTCTCGCCGACGGAGGGGGCGCCGCCGCCACCGCCGCAGCTTTAGGCGCCGCCACTTCCGCTTTAGGGTCGACCTCCCTCCCTCCATTCCTCCCCGGGCCATAGAAGAGTCCGCCGGCTCGCCGCGCCACACGGCCGTCGACGGCGGCGGTGGCTTGGCCGGCGGTGAGCTCGGCGCACGCGCCGCCAAGCCCGGCCAGGGACCCATCCGGGCCGGTACGGCCGGCGGGGGAGGGAGGCCGCCGGAGCCGGAGAAGACGGCCGCCGCCGGAGGTGGAGAAGAAGGCCGCCGCCGTGGAGCGGGTTAGGGTTTCGAAATGTGAAGCAAAGAGGAGGGGAGGGAGGGGCGGATGCCGCCGGCGCCCCTAGGGCTCGCCCCGAAAGCCGGCGAGCCCTAGGGCGGCGGCGGCGAAGGCGATGGCGGCCCGGGGCGCGACGACCGCGAGGAAGAAGAAGGACGTGTCGTCGGGGCGGGCTTGCTAGGCTTTACGTGGGCGCATGGTTGGCGCTTAACACGCCCCCCTTTTCCCCTTATTCCTATACTACCTTACCTGATTCCACAAAAGGCCACGTCGCCCTAATTTTCCCAGCGTCCGATTTCGTATCAACCACACCACACACACACCCCCCTCGGCTCTCCTTCCGACGCTTGAAGCATCCGTCCCCCGCGCCTCAGGCCCTCGCCCCCGCCCCGTTCCGTCCACCTCCGGTCCTCACACGAGCTCAACATCGCCATCCGACGCGCCTTCCATGGCCATCGTCGCCATTGTCCCCACTTGCAATAGGCCCTCCTCTCTCTTCCCTTCCTACCAACTTGACCCGGGACATGCGGCGTGGCACACAGGGGCCCCACGACGCAAACGCGCCGCGAGGCACCGCCATCGCAACCCACCGGCGCGGCGGGCGGGCTGCAGCTCCCGCCGCAGAGTGCGCCCCCCCCGACGCGCAAGGTGGACCGACACAGGCGGGCGGGCGTGACCAGCGCAGCTCCACGCACCGCCGCAAGCCCCTCGGCCGTCGGCAATTGCGCCCACAAGCACGCCAAGTTCCTAGCCCCGCAATCGACGCCCGATCATGGCGACGCCAGGCGCCGTCGCCGACCAACGCCGATAGCCGCAGCAACAGTACATCCCCTGCGACCTCCGGGGAGCAAACTGCAGGAGGCTAGCAGCGCGGCCATGCAAGGTCTCCAGTCATCTACATTTTTTACTAATGCATGCAAAGATTTGTGAAAAAAATCCTAAGAAAGTAACTATAAGTCCTAATAATCTGAAATTAATTTTGTTAGATTCATAACTTTATCTGCCACCCGTGATGATGGCCATGCTGCATCTACTTTAAACCGAAATAATAAGCTCTAGATTGTAAACTGTTCATAGGCGATTTTGACTTTCTCATGATTCCAATTTTGTAATCTACTTAGAACTTTTATCGTATTTTAAGTACAAAACATACATATATTCATTCATGCTTTTGCTTTTCTGATGCTCCTTTTATACACCCATCAATTCTTGCAAGATAAACAATTATTGTACCTAGCGCCATCGCTTGGCATTTGCCGCGGATTCCTTCTAGTTTATATATGATTTTTTTAATAAAAAAATGAGTTCTCAAATTTTGCTATAATATACCTTTTTTTTTGTGAATTGCACAAATACAAACGCACAAATGCGTGTACATAGTATTCAGAAAGTTTTTTAAAGAGACATAAGTACACATTTTTTAGAGGGTTTTTATGGTTCCACCGAATAGTAGGGTTTACATTGGATATTTTGCCTCTTTCTTTTGGTGGACTCCATCAGTATTTTCTTTTGGGAAACTCTGCTCGCGCAGGTCACAGCTATGGCCTTTTGAGGTTTCAATTCAAAACGTGAATCCAGATATAGAGTGACTACCAAAATGGAATGCGTGTAGACTTTCTACACGAAGGAATCCAGATATAGAGTGACTACCAAAATGGAATGCGTGTAGCCTTGTTTAGATGGCTAAAATTTATAACCTAACTTCCAAGTTTTTCACTCTCTCCATCACATCACATCAAATACACCAAAAGATATATGTTCGAGTATTAAATGTAGATAAAAAATAACTAATTACACGTTCACATTGTGAGACGATTCTTTTGAGTCTAGTTACCCTATGGTAGGATAATATTTACCACAAACAAGCGAAAACGTCTTACAAAGATGCTTCATGAGTTCAAACAGTAATTTTTGTAAATTTTTTCTAACATCTAAACAAGGTCCCCGAACTTCTTTTTTTATTGGAAGAAAAATCGCTGCATCTCGGATATTGGCCCGTTTTCGTTTGTGGGCGAATGGGCTGCCAAAGTTGGTGGGCCAATGCGCTGCCCGAAGGTCTGCAACAAATTGGCCACCCTGCTTTCCAAGACGAAGCTTCAGGCTTCAGTTTCATCATCAAATCAACCAAACAGGTAAATATTCTATCCAAACAATGATCTTCACTCAACTTTCCGAATCATTTTACGTAGGAATCCATCCATCCATATATATAGTATAGGTATAAAAATATGCCAAGCAATTTTTATTGGTAAATTACCCTGCACACAACTACTATGGCATAATAAGGGGTTCCAAACCGAAAAAAATCCAAATATGAGTTGACCTCTAAAATGGAATCGCGTAGTATAGCCATTTTGTTCAGACATGGAAGCTTCAAAGGATGTGTTGGAACTTGCAAGTCATGACGCATTCCTTGTTCAGAAAAACTCGACAGCGCCAAGTAACGTCAACCAGAAAACGCTGGACGTTTTAAGTGTTTTATCAGGGGCAGATTGCAATCTTAATCGCTTCCTCAAATCAGATTCATTTTTCCATCCATGATATATAAGACTCGTCAAAAAAAAAAAAACGAGAGGGAGCACGTCGGCACGTCATTCTTCTCCCCTACTCCAGACAGGCGGTCGAACACCGATCTCGACTACTGAAATCTGAAATCCCAGTTCCCAAGCGGAATAAACGGCGTTCGAAGGAACAACGGGAGGAAAGAAAGGGAAACGGCGCACACATACACGCTCCCACTACGCACGCCCCACCGCCCCCACCACCGCCTATTTTGCCCGCACTTCCGAAACTAGCCCACGCCGAACAGGACGACAAGGGGCAAGGCCAAACAATAACAACAACGACAACAATGTGTTGTGACGCTGAATTAAATGGAGTTCACCTGTTCCAATCAAATGAGACCCACCGCAGATCCACCGGTATGACCTATAAGCTGCCAAGTAAAGGAGGATGTCAAAATCCTCAACAAAACACAAGAGACTCCGATGTCAAATTCTCAACAAAACACAAGAGACCTAGACACTGAGGATTCCGGGGATGTAAACTCGAGTTCAGTTCACGCTGTTGTCGTTTATAGTATAGGTATAAGACAGGCACGGACATGCAGCTAGCTTAAGTTGCAGCATGTGACTTTGTGGTGCCCAGCACAACACGTGCATGCTCCCTGTTCCTTTCAGGATGCTTCTGTCTAAATATCAGACTGAGGTCTTACGGAGAGCACTTCTCTTCACAGCTTTCTTGGCCTTTGATATACTCCAAGGAGTCATTTCGCCGACAATCAATTGATAAACTGCAATAACATAAAGAATGAGTATGCTATAGCAAAACTTAAGCAATCAGACCACTAAAACGTCACATACCATCGCTAAAAAACATTGATGTAAGGTGACACTTTGAACCAGAGATCTCTAGAGATGTGGTCAATGCATCCCTAGTTGGGGAACCGAAAGCAGGGTTATCCACGGTTGCATTAATAAAGACCCACAAATGCCTCTTGATTTCGCTCTCTTCAACATCGCTCTCCTTAATTTGGTTACCCTTGCTGCACATCTTCACAAGCTGGGGCATGAGCTGATCTAACACATAATCCACATGTGTGCCTCCTAAAGTGGTTGCAAATTTGTTTGCAAAGCTAACCTGGAACACAAAAATTGTGAAAGTAACAACAGTAGGTGAGTAAACACATCGCAATACGCTACAACAACAAAGTCTTAAGTCCCAAACAAGTTAGGGTCGGCAGAGTTGAAAAACACAATAGAAGCCAAAGTTCAAGCACTAAAACCCACATTTACCTGCTGAAAAGTTCCATCGCTTTGAGTGACACATACCTCCAACTGATTGCTAAACCTCTCGTAGGTCCTAAAAGAAAGAAAATTTCAAATCAAATAATTAGTAACACAATCAGTGCTAACTTACAATCACACCCATAACAAATTTCAAATAGATGTTTGTTTGAAATCTGTACAAACTTACAACTTGAGAACTTCTTTTCTGCCTTCTGATGCAGTGCGAAGATAAGCAAAGACGTAATCTAAGAAACTCTCCGGGGGTTCAATCAATTGCCCATTAAATTGAACCTGAACAGTCATGCCAAGAAAGCCCACCATATCAAATACTCTCTTCTTCATGAGGGCTATGACATCATCATCAAGCCGAGTCAAGTGAAACTTGGCTAGATCAAGCTTGAATATGATCCTTGTTGAGTTAGCCCCCAGCAAGCTAACTGTTATCTCAGGCTCTGACTTCTTTCCCATGTTGTCTGAGAAAATCTGGAAAAAAAAAAAAAATCCAAGTGTCACTACGCGGCTACTCTGTAGGTGCTCTTAACTTTTTTGCACGAAATTGTCTGGGAGCCAAAACATCCTATTCCTAAAACTGTTGACTTGTGGTTAGTTAGAGCTTTATATTATTTAACTGATATGCATGCTGAGGTTGTCCCCTCTGAGACATTAAAAAGCATTGTTTGTTAGTTTTGGCACTACATGCATGCTGTAATGTTAACAAACGATTCTGCACTTATTTATCTTTAAATCATTCAGTCATACTGAGAGGACAAGAATTCTCTACCAATTCAATAGAATTTTCCTATCAAAGGTGTGCTGAGACTAAGAGGTATCTAGATTAACTTACTGCCTGCAATTTTTTTGTGACTACACGTTGTTTTGCTATTAGGTCAGTGATAACTCAATTGATATGGAAGCTAATCTTAACATTCAACTATCATCTCAAGTTGGCTTGAGGCATTAAGATGCTAAGCATCTGGGGCATATTCTCAAGGCAAAGGTACCGTTGGCTATGGCTTACTACAATTCGTTTTATTTTACAGACAAGCTGATTGCAACTGTTGCACTAAAGATCCTTTGGCATTCAAAATTCTATTTGGATTTATGCTCCTCTAAACATTTGAATTAATCTAGATTCTCAATTCTTTGAATTCGTCATGAATAACACATTATGGTGAAAAATCTTGCTTCAAGATTCAGAGAAAATTGGTCAGAACTTTTAACCGGTATGTCTTATCACTTATAAATCGATATTGATATTATCCGTACAATACACAATTAAGTTTCCATGTTGGACTTTTCCATACTCTAATAAAGCACAAGATAATATGACAGTTATTGAATCATGTTAAAATGCAAATTATTTGCTTTGCCCACATCATAATCACTATTGAAGCTTCAGAGATGTGCAACCAAAAAATTCCTGTAGTTTTGATCATTGAATTTCCAAATGGCAGACACAATTCTGAAACTGTAATGTTGTCAGTGAAAGCCGAAGCGAGGAACTAAGGAGGCAATGCCGCAAGTTGATAAATACCATTCCAATAGTTGAAGCTTGAGAAGTCCAAGGTAAAACTTGTAGACAGAGATTTGCTTGTAAAACAAAATGCATTGCTTTGCTTTTAACTCTGTAACTTTCTAAGACTTGTTCTCTAATATTTATAGTTCTAAACTCCGTTATTCTCATTTCTTCTCTAAACATTCTGTCAAATTGTGGTTACACTGACATTGTCATGCTACTACCTGTTTGCAGAGAATTTCCATTGGAGGTACTCATTAACCAAAACAATACTATGCCATCTCTATTTTTTTATGGAACGGCACAAGACAGTACCAGTGTCATTGAATAAAGCAAAAGGTATTACTGCAGTTATTCAATCATGCAACAGTGCAAATTGTGCGCTCTTTGTTATTAAAAGATGGCTAAAAGAGATCGAAATGTTTTCCTGGATAGATGCTTATGCTCTGCCGTTGTCAAGCCTGGGTTGCTGGAGGATACTTTGATCTGGTGTTGCTCATAACCGTGGTGCTCGGTAGAGGCAAAGATGGATGGAACCGTGGTCTCGTGTGATATGTTCAGGTGTTGCTAATGACCACTGCACATATCAAAATCTGTTTTCTATGCTGGCATGTAGCATTGGGTGTATGGCAAAAAACCAGATAAACCTACAATCCCCTTTCATTGCATTTCTGCCAAATTGGTTTCTTCGAGAGATATGAGTTTGAAATAGTTTTGCAAGCATGGAGCATAGAAACAAGGAAAATAAATTGGAAAATACATTTTTTTTTACCGTAGCGTTAGGCAATATACTTAGTAGAAAAGAGTAATCCAGATGGATATCTTGAAACATCAAGGAGATTCGTAATATCCCAAAATTTAAGGGCGAGAATGTGATGAAAGCTAAGGGGACAGCCGAAATGTCACCTGTTTGTACTTCCTCTGAAGGCGGCTGTCGACGATCTCGATGGCGAACTCTGTAGAGAATAAGTTGGCCATCTTGACGCCGTTGCTGTTCCTCCCGCCGGCGGTCTCTTCGAAGTTGCTGACGTCGCCGAAAACCATCTCCGGCATGTATATGCCCTCCACCGGGTGGAGTTCAATCGGCACGCCTCGACCGTTGAAGTAGACGGAGATGCAGCACTCGGCGACGTCGATATCCACGCTGAGGGAGTTCATTTCATCGTAGGGTCGTGCTGCTTATTCTCGGCAGCATACACGAGGATGTCGTCGAAGATCTTGTGAAGCCCTGGTACGTAGGTGACCAAGCGTCGCCTAAACCAACCGCCGCCGTCGACGACCCACAGGTTCCGCGTGCACTTCTCGACGGAGCCGATGTAGTCCTCTGGATGCAGAAGCATGCGCTCCCGCGGAGTATTGCAGCCTCCGACGGCTGCGGAGTCGTGGACGGAGCTCGACCCCAGCCCGATTGCGATGGCGGACATAGGGAACCCGCCGGAGATTGGAAGGGGAGGATTAGCAAGCAGGGTGGGGGCGGCGGCGTGCCGATGCGCCCTGGTAATGGCGGCTAGCCTAGCCGACTCGAGTAGTTCTCGCGAGGAGGGAACGTGGAAGATGCCAGGCAAGGAGAGTGTAAGGTTTTGGGCCTTAGGAATGGTGTAAGGCATTGCCCCTTCGGAATGGGCCTTTTGTAGCTGAAATTTGTCATTTATATATACGTTTTTTTTAAGGTATTGTCTTATTTCTAGTCGTGCAGCCGTTTGTCTTCTCGACTGCACGCGTCCATCAGCAGCCGCTCCTTCACTTCGCACGCAGGGTCGCCCTCCACACACTCAAAAACGGAAATCATTCACAGCCACACACACACGCAGGCGTCCTCTACCCACTGCTCTCTCTCTCTCTCAATCGAGATCCCGGCGAGCTTCTCCTCCGGTGAGCCCGCGCCCCGCGCCCACCTCCCCGTCCCCACCTCCAGTGATCTCCCGTCGAGCCCACGCAGCGCGCTAGCTTTCGCACGCGGATGCTCCTCAAGATCTCGCCGCCCGCGTCACCCGTCAACCGGTGTCCATGGTGGAGGCGGCCATGGTGAGATGGGCCTCCACCTCCACCACCAGCAGCAGCAAATCCTCCTCCTCCTCCTCCTACTGGATCTGAGCTCTTGTGAAACCCTAGCTCACCAACGACGGGCAGCGGTGGCAGTGGGAAGGTGGGACTGCGGTGTTGGGGCGGTGGACCACAGGGAGGTGCTACTTGGATCCATCATTAGGCCCGACGCCGGCGTGGGGACCCGCTTCTGCCGCGCCGACGCCGTCATCCCTCAGCGAGAAGGGACGGAATGGAGTTCTGGGCGGGGCTGGTGTTGGGGGCACGGTGGGCGTCGCCATCATCGTCGGCTTCACCTGCTACGAGAACTCGCCTCTGCCGCGCCAACGCCGTCATCCGGAATGGGGTTCTGGGTGCGGCTGGTTTTTGGGGGCACGGTGGGCGTCGCCATCATCGTCCGCTTCACCTGCTACGAGAACTCGCGCGCCGCTCGACGCTGAAAGCTGGTACGTATGTGTCTCGTGCGCAATCCCTGGCCTCTGCCGGCCTCGTCCTCGAATATAATCGATGTGTGCTGCTTGCGATAGGAACATGGGATTCGTGTGTGGTAGTAGCTCTTGACAAATCACATTGCGTATGAATCGAAGCGAAGACGAATCAGCTTGCCTTCCCCTGGTTAGGTTGGGGCGTTGGGCTCCATTGTTTCTTGTGCATCACAATTGAATTTAAATCACCTTCGGAATCAAAGAAGCGTTGGGCTCCATTGTTTTGTTTCTTGTCATAATCACCTGATTTAATCACCTCCATAGCTTCTTGTGCATCAGACTCTACCAGAGTTCGTCCAATGCCAAGGTTCACTACTATTTTGAATGCCTTGGAGGTAGGCAATAATCTCGGCATGAAAAGGGCTGAGAACATGATCCGCTCGTCTTCTTCCTGACAATACTAGATCGTCGTCGCTGTCCCTGATTAGAATACCCCCAGCTCCCTGTCCCAGTATCAGAATAGAAGGAAGCAATCCCAGTTCAATTTCAGTATGTCAGCAGGTGGCTTAGTCCAGTGATATTGCTGTCTATTTTGTCTCGCCGCTGGAGATCTGATCTGCCCCAAATTTTCATTGACATACAGCTTAACGCATCTAGCAAGGACCTGGGGATCGACTTCGATGTCTCCCCTCCTAGATCTCTGATAACATTTTGTTCCGTCCATGTGACCCACAAAGCTATGGTCATTAAAAATTTCTTATGTTCCCTTGCTTTCAGAATTACCTCGACTGCACCTGAAGCAGTTTGAACAGAAGCCAATTCAACTCTCATTCTCCAGGCCAAGTAGGCTCCATAGGTGTTTGGCCACTCGACATTTTAAAAATAGATGGCCTCCATGCGGAGGATCCTCCTTGACTGGCTCATTGAGGTCGCTTACACGCTCTACCCTCGCCATGTCCTATGTGAATCGCTTCCTCTCTGTCAATGCGCTTGACCATGACAAGCTTCAGCTCCTTGGCGTTGCCTCCATGCTCATTTGATGTGTTACTGTGTGCTACTGTGCTGTTGTGGATGTCACCACTAAACTTGCCACTAATTTGCATGGAAGAAGTCATTGGTAGTACATAGTCGTATATTACTATGACTTCTTCTTGTACTGTAAGTAGTTAGGATATGCGCAACCACATGACAAATAGGTATTAGAATGTTAGTAGTCTCAGTTTGGCTGTCCATGCATTATTCTTGTATTGTAAATCTGTACAAAACAAATTCTTCTTTTTAGTACCAAGTAATTTTTCATGCTTCAGTTAGCAATTTTCTGATTTTCTTAAGGCATTTTTGCTGCTGTTTTTTTTCGTAGACCTAGCCTATAAATATTGATCCATTTGTCTAACTGAACTGGGTTTTCTTAAATTGCAGGCTTTAGATTCCATTGTTTCAAAATGCAGGTTAGTACACTGGATCTTAACTATGTCACCTCTGATCTGGTCCTGATCATGCTCTACTAGTCTGAGTCTGTTAACTAAACCGCCATTACTAAACAAGCTGATATATACAACTCTAGTCAATTTAATATGATTAGCCAAGCAAGTTACTAGTAATCCGTGGCAGTAATGTGCTCCTAAATAGGTAATTTTTATGTATTCCTGACCTGATCTGAATGTATGATATCCTAAACTTGATATCCAGTAGCATACACACAACTGTATCTCCTGAATGTGCCAACTAGCCCTCTATCCAATGTTGTAGGTTTGACAATGGCGGATGTACACCTGTGCTTATCAAATCATGTGTGGTTCTCTGCACATGGGCAGTACCTAATGTATAATATATGAGTCCATGATTACATCTTATAGAAGCTTTGTCAGTTTTGCCTTTGTACCAGCCTCTTTCTGTTCTAAGCTCCGTCAGTCTGTTTTAAATTTAGCAGTCTCGACATTTTCGTGATCCACCACAACCTACACTTTGGCTGATTTGTTTAATTAGAAAAAAATGTCTTTTCCTTCCTTGCAGATATGCATTTAGGGCACGTTGGTTCATTTATTTGATGCACCTTTTCCGCTGAGTAACACCTAACATTTTTAGAGTTGGCATGAGCTAGTGGTCAATGATATGTTACCGACACCATATGGTGTGCAACAGCCATGCGTTGAGTTGGAGGCGGAGCACGTCGACGACGGCGAGTTCAATGTCGAGGAGTTGCTCATGAAAGAGTTTACCCATGCTTTACCCTGCGATGCCCTACAATGGTCTTGTTGTTGATGTCTCCTCAAGGCATGCAGGAGCAGATGCTGAGTAGAATGTATATATGTTACTAACATCTGATGTATGGTCTCTAAGGCTGATATTTACTTTTCCTACTTGTCACCGTGTTAAACAAGTTGCCTACTGATGCATATCTTCTTCATCGTTTGGTGGTTCCTGGTTTAGATCCATTTTTCTTTCAGACCTGCACAACAAAAAAATCATTTATTAGTGGCAATCCAAACATCTAGGAATCTATGAAGTGCAATAGAAAAATGCAGGTCAATTTACATGCTTGATAATTTTTTTTTCAACTTTTTCATTGCCAGCTATTAACTTTTTTTGCTGCTGTCAGATCGTTGATTGAAGATGTCAGGTGAAGATTTGTTTGATTGCAGGTAATACAAGATGTTTGTATATACAGATTTCAGAACATGAATTGTCTATTTAGGAGCATGTTATTGCCGCCTGATCACTGTTAACTTGCGTGGCTAATGGTATTGAATTGTGTAAATTTGTCTATATGAGCTTGTTTTAGTACTGCCAGATCAGAACGTGAATTGCCTATTTAGGAGCATATTATTGCTGCCCGATCACTGTTAACTTGGCGTGGCTATTGGTATTAAATTGTGTAAATTTGTCTATATGAGCTTGTTTTAGTACTGCCAGATCAGAACATGAATTGTCTATTTAGGAGCATATTATTGCCGCCCGATCACTGTTAGGAGCATATTATTGCCGCCCGATCACTGTTAACTTGCGTGGCTGTTGGTATTAAATTGTGTAAATTTGTCTATATGAGCTTGTTTTAGTACTGCCAGATCAGTTAACATTGTTTAATACATAGATACTAGATGCAGACTTGATATCCTTGCATATACAAGACATAGATGTAAGAAGACATAGATACTAGATCAGTTAACATTGTTTAATACATAGATACTAGATGCAGACTTGATATCCTTGCATATACAAGACATAGATGTAAGAAGACATAGATACTAGATCGGTTAACATTTGTGGTAGCACAGAAATAGACAGATGTTGTTTAGCAGTAGGTTAGCACTAATATATCATACTATATCCATTTAGCAAAAGAATAGTTTTGCTGCAACCACAGAAATGCACTATTGCTAGCTGCACAAAAGCTCCAGATCAGTAAAAAAATATTTGTTTTGAGAAATTTTATCGACTTGATATCCTTGCATGTGCAGACTGAATTTATCATACTATATACATGACTGAATTTTGTTTATGCAGAACATCTGATTTGCTTAGGCAAAAGGAATGAATTAGTCTTTTTGGATTACTAATTTGATTCTTTGTGTTACTGCTGAACTTGCAATGTCCTTATGCAAATCTTTTTTTCATTGCAGCTTCCAGGTCATCAATTTGCAGCTATCTGGTAATACTCAGGTAGGCTGGAGGATGTATAAAACGTATGAGTTGTTGTGGGTTGTTTAGTTTGTAATTGACATTTCCAAGTCACGAGATCTAACCTGGATTGCTTTTCTTCTTTTATGAGATCATGTGTACTAAACAGTAGAGTTGCTCTGTCTAGAACAGATCTGGCTAACAGTGATGAATCATACTGTGTTGCATATGCATACCTGCTGGCTTGCTTTTCTTTTGGTGCCTCCCTGTCTTTCTGCCTTCCTGTTTTTTGCGATCGCCGGCCGGTGGATGGTGGCGGCGGCGCCCAGGTTGCGCGTGTGTCGAAGGGTTATTCTGTGGAGAAGAGGCAAATCTGTGTGTTTTTGTGGGCCTGTTCATCGCTGGGCCTTTGGCCAGAAAGCCCAAGGAAGCAGGGAAAGGGACGCTAAATCTGCTAGCTAGCCGGAAAAAAAAAAACGCTTTTTTTGTGGGGAGTTAATTCCGAGTTTTCCTATGGGCAGGCTATAGCGCGATATCCTGCGCGCGCAGGCGTTAGACGCCTCCTTTTTTTAAATCATATTTGAATCTCAAATTTTGCTATAATATACTATGTCTTTTTATTTTACGAATTATACAAAATACAGACGCAGACGCTCATGCATGTACTTAGTATTCAAAATATTTAAAAAAATTATAAGTACACATTACAGGGTTTGCATTGGATATTTTGCCTCTTTCTTTTGGTGGACACATCGGTATTTTCTTTGGGAAACTCTGCTCGCACAGGTCACAACTATGGCCTTTTGAGGTTTCAAAACGTGAATCCAGATATACAGTGACTCCCAAAATGGATTGCGTGTAGGTTTTCAAGATGAATGGAGTAGGTATTGAGTTCAAACAAACCGAAGCTTTTTGGCTTGTTTTTCGTTGGTGGGCGAATGGGCTGCCAAAGTTGGTGGGCCTATGCGCTGGCCGAAGGTCTGCTACAAATTGGCCACCATGCTTTCCAAGTCAGCTTCAGCTTCATCATCAAATCAATCAAACGGGTAAATATTCTATCCAAACAATAATCTTCACTCAACTTTCCGAATCATTTTACGTAGGAGTCCATCCATATATATATAGTATAGGTATAAAAATAAACCAAGCAATTTGTCTTGGTAAATTACCCTGCACACAACTACTATGGCATATACGGGGTTCCAAGCCGAGAAAATCCAAATATGAGTTGACTTCCAAAATGGAATCGCGTAGTATAGCCATTTTGTTCAGACATGGAAGCTTCAAAAATGTGTTGGAACTTGCAAGTCATGACGCCTTCCTTGTTCAGAAAAAACTGTACAGCGCCAAGTAACGTCTACCAGAAAAAGCTGGACGTTTTAAGTGTTTTATCAGGATTCAGGAGGGCAGATTGCAATCTTATTCCCTTCCTCAAATCAACAGATTCATTTTTTCCATCCATGATGTACAAAACTCGTCACAAAAAAAAAGGCGAGAAGAAGCACGTCGGCACCTGAAATCTGAAATCCCAGTTCCCAAGCGGAATAAACGGCGTTCGACGGAACAACGGGAGGAAAGAAAGGAAACCGGCGCACACGTACACGCTCCCACTCACTGGCGGACCCAGTGGATAGTCCAGGTAGGCCCAGGACTACACTGAAATTTGGCCCAAAACTTTTTTACTACTTTGCACCATAGCCCCAAATTGGCCCGATGCCTCTATCTCTCGGACGCAAGTCCAGTCCACCTTCCAGGACTCCAACACCATACCGGCGTGGCGCGGCTTTCCAGCCGACGGAGTTGGCGGTCGGGCGGTACCGGGCTCAAGCGCCACCTACCGCTACGCAACAAAGGAAGCCCTACTCGAGCCCCACCTAAAAATTTTGTCGATGAGCCCCCGCCTGGCTGCATCATCTTACCTTGATCGGTGTAATCAATCAACTAATCAGCATTTTGCAACTAATCAAGGCTCAGCCCATTAACGAAAAAGGGAACCCTATCCCAAATTTGCAAGGGCTATTTCCAACAACTATGGGTTGCGGCCCATATTATCCAACGGCCCGAGCTTCATCAAGATGCGTGCTACTAGGTCGTTCTCCTATACTCCTACTACGTAGTTCACGCTCGGGTTTTACGAAGTGCGGCGTTGCGCGAGGAGACACGCATAGGTAGGGAGGGCCGTCTAGGCCGGGGACACGGATGCGCCTCTTTGCTAGTGCGGCCGCACCAAGGCCGGGACACGGATGCGCCGCTCCTAGTATAACGATGCTTTACCACCGCCCACGAGTACCGGCGTCCGGATCGGGACACGAGTAGTGGCCCGAGAGAATCCAATGCAATTTCACCGCACATGGCGTTCCGGTTGATGGGATTTGACGATCCGGTCTTGAGGATACCTCGTGAGGAGAGAGAGGGGGCCCGGGGCGGAGGAGAGAAGCAAATATTTACGACTCCGGGCGCCCGTGGACGCCGGGCCGCACCGACGCCGCCCGATGACACCGTGTCACGGCCAGACTTGACTACACCGGTCATGTTGCTGCCCCGATGGCAACGGGTAGAAAATATCCGCGTACACTACGGCATGAGACCCGGCGAGCGGATACGGGGCGTGAGTCCGTGCCCGCGGCACGGACACGGCATAGAGTTGTGCCCAACCGGCAAAGCTTCACGGGTAAAGAAATAACATGCCCGCATCCGTGAACCCGCCATACATGTGGGGCCACTATTGAAGAAGGTATATAAGCTCGGGTTGGGTTTCCCCACCCAAATTCCCAATCCCGCTCCACGGTCCACACTCCACCAGCGGCCGCCGCCCGTGACCCCGAGGCCCGTGACCCACGCGACCCGTGTGTCGCGTCTCGCCTCCCGGTCCCCCACCCGGCGAAATACGCGGCCGCGGCCCTCGGCATCGCCGCGTCCCCGCCTCGTGCCTCCCCACTCGCGGTCTGCGGCAACCGGGCGAGCACGGGCGCCGCTTCGGCGGCGCGCTTCTCGGCGGCCGCGGCGAGATCTGTGGAGGAGGCTGCGAGCCTCGGCGGAGGAGAGGGGCGGCAACCGGCGAGCCCCGGCACGCATCTCGGCGGAGGAGCATCAGCGCCAGCTGAGCCTCTCGCGGACGGCGGCGGCGAGATCCGGCGGAGGGAGGTGGCCGCGAGCTTGCTACGGAGTCTCAGTCTCCGCCTCGCGATCCACGGTCGTCTCTCGGCCTCGGATTGGATGGTATAGGAAAATAAGGTAATAATAAGTTCTCTACATAGAAGTATGTTGAGTAAAGTGTTGCGATGGTTTACCAATTTTTGGTTAATTTATAGTCATTTTACCGATTTTTTCTTTGAGTTTTGTTGTATTGGGTAAGAATTTTTTTGATGAGAACTACCCTTGTTTCAATTTCTAGGTCCGTCACTGCTCCCACTACGCACGCCCCACCGCCCCCACCACCGCCTATTTCCCCGCACTTCCACTTCGCCTCGCCAAACCTTCCCCTCGGCCTCTGCCCGCACTTCCACTTCCACCACCGCGCCGCGCCTCGCAGATGCCCCAGTAGGCTCCAAAAATCCAAAGCCCCCAGCCCTCCTCCCATCGACCCCCGGCACCATGACGACCCGATCCAACGGCGACGGCCACGGCGGCGCGGGGTCCTGGTACCCGCAGCGCCGCCCGCACTACGGGTACGGCGGCGGGTCCGCCTCGTTCCGCGGCTGCTGCTGCTGCCTCTTCCTGCTGCTCACCTTCCTGGCGCTCCTCGCCCTGGCCGTGGCGCTCGTCGTCGTGCTCGTGGTGAAGCCCCGCAAGCCGCAGTTCGACCTCAACCAGGTGTCCGTGCAGTACCTCCTCGTGGCCTCGCCCACGTCCCCCGCGGCGTCGTCCCCGGCCGGCGTGCCCCCGCGGCCCCCGGCGCCGCCTACCTCTCCTCAACATCACGCTGCTCTTCACCGCGTCCAACCCCAACAAGGTGGGCATCCGGTACGGCGCCACGGCGTTCGACGTCATGTACCACGGGGTGCCGCTCGGGGTGGCGGCGGTGCCCGGTTCGAGCAGCCCGCGCACAGCACCCGCCTGCTCCAGACCCGCGTCATTGTCGACCGCTTCAACGTGCTCCAGACCGACGCGCAGGATCTCATCCGCGACGCCGCGATCAACGACCGCGTCGAGCTCCGCATCACCGGCGACGTCGGCGCCAAGATCCTCGTGCTCGGCTTCTCCTCGCCAAAAGTGCAGGTACGAATTCGACACGCCACCCGCAACGGGAAACCAACACGTGAAACCAACAACTTCCGTTCGCTTCCGCCGCAAGTGTTTTTATCCTACTAAAACCACTCCCGCGGGCGAAACTGACCCCAACCTGCAGGTGTCGGTGGATTGCGCGATCGCCATCAGCCCGAGGAGCCAGTCGCTGAAATACAAGCAGTGCGGCGTGGACGGGCTAAGCGTGTAGGGACCAGGCCGCCGCCGCCGCCGCCGCAGCAGAAGCTGTAATCGAGTGGAGATGATGGTTAAAGTGGGTGGATCTGTGCGTCGCTTCTAATTTCCCTAATCTATGGGGTTTGGTTTCCTTCATGTGCTTTAGGTGGTAAATTCTGAGCTCTTACTTTTAGAAGAAGAGGCTGCTGATTTTGTGAATTATTGCTGCTTGCAATCAGTAGTTATCAGTATGACCATGGTTATACATTCATCGATCGCCATGAGCAATTGCTTGCTTATAGGAGCTAAGGGAAGTGGTGGGCAAAAGTGTGAGGGAGGGAGGGGGAGCGGAAGAAGCGACCGGAATCCCGTCGCTTTTGTTGCTATCTTCCCCATCCTCCGGTTCGTCTGTGATTGTTTCGTTCCGTTTCGGAGTTGGTGGGTCTGCGCTGTCTGCCATGGCTTTGTCCGGCTAATCTGGTTCACTCCAGGCCGTAGTACTGGTCGTGGAGCTGGGCATGGGAGAATGAGATTGGGAGGGAGAAGTTAGGCCAAGAGAGTGTGGGTGTGGGTGGTTCATTCCTCACTTTCATGATAGTGGTGGGGTCAAACCGCCAAAATTTTACTGCGATTTACGACTCCATGATGGCGCAAAATGGAAGTTAGGCAGTGAAATTTAGGCATTGTAAATGCGGACTTTGTATGTAGGTCGTCGCGTGAGCATGACCTGTGTCGTCTACACATCTCATCTCATCTCATAATACTATATCAGGTCAGGTAGTTGTATAAAAAAATGTGTGAGCTACTGACTTCAAATCTCAGTCAGCACATGGCTCGGTGAGTTTTTTGTTCTTTATTATTTTCTGGTGAATTTACAAGAGAGATGCCACCAGGGTCTTCACAGTCTGCACAGTCCCATGTTATGCTGCATAAGCTTGTACAAATTTATCCATAGGTATAGTGTTCCAATCTTATAGAAACAAAGTACCATCACTTGTTCCAATTCTGATAACCGGATATGTCAGTTGCAACAGGTACCTTTTCTTTTCCTTGTCACAACTTGCTAGTCGGTGTGGACTTCTCACCCGCCTAAACTTTGAGCTCACACTGCTTGACTAAACAAAGTCAGGTCGCTGCATTTCTAATCCGTTGATCGCGCGGAGAAATGACATGGGATCTTGGCTGATGCAAATGCGGCAGCCAGTCGTGATCACCAATATATCTATGGAGCAGCTTGTTTTCATTGCTTTGACGTTTTGCCTTCGGTTTTGGTCGTTTTGCCTTCGGTTTTGGTCTATAGCGACAATCGTACTTGACCTACGTAACAAGGACTCACGAGCGGGCTATCTTAACCGTAACAACGCCGTTTCCTCCATCGCTGGACCTGGACCTGGAGCTGGACATGCGTCTTTATCATTTGTCTTGGTCTCCTGGATTTTCTGAACTCTTGGCAGCCTGTCCGTTTCGCACTTGGTACTCGGAGCTTGGATGTTGGCGAGCGAACAACTGTGGAGACTGGAGAATCACGTGGCGCAGGCGTACAGAGGACGAGGCCCGCACAGAGACATTTCTGGGGGAGTAGACTGCTGCATCCATCCGTGCTAGCGGTGCAAATTGGCTCGGCGCTTCAGATGAGAGAGAGCACTTTGGCCTTGTTTGGGTTTGGCAGTGCGCTTCTGTTAGCGGGCAGAGTATCCAATAATTTACCATCTTCTGCCATGCCATCTCTCTGGCCTGCACATGACATCTCTCTGCACATGAGACGCGGCTAATGCTGCTAATTATTCGCACTGTTCGCTAACTTGTCCGCTTTGCTTACCAGCTATGGTACACATTAGCCCGCTAAAATTGATGACTATTGTTCATCCATGTTTAGATTCACGACTAATTTACGCACACATGCATAGTACTCCCTTCGTCGAAAAAATACAAATTAGTTTTAGATAAGTCAAACTTTTTATATAAAGAGTAGAGTTCATGTCCGGTCTTCTAAGTTCTGCGGCTGTGTCATATGGTCATACAACTTCTAAATTCTGTCATTCCAATCCCTAATCTCTATTTTGGTCTCATATCCAATCAGGCATCGAGCCCACAAGGCCTGTTTAGCGCAAGGCGTCCTAGCGTGGACAATGGCTTGAGAGTTTATGGCCAATCATGCATTTTAGCCCTCTAGAGTCTCTTTATTCATGGCCCCCCTTGCCGGCAATGAGTCCTCCGTCGCACATTGCACCGGTAGCCAAGAAGAAGAAGACGACACACCTCTAAAATCGTGATTTTGTGTTTTTAAAACATAAAAAAGGGGAAGCTTACTGTTATTAAAAAAAAAAAAACAGGCCCGCGAGAACAAACATGAATTAGTGGATTTTCGGTATCTTCATCCTTCATACAACAAAATCAACATGCATATGTTGAGGATGTACACGAATCCTCCACCTCCAGAAACAAATGCTCGAGGAACCTCGGCACGGGCGCGGTGCCCAATCGCAGCGATCCCTCCAGGACCTGCACCACCTGCCCCATGGTCGGCCTGAGCGCCTCGCTCTGCTGTATGCACCAGCACGCGACGTTGCACGCGCGCCCGAGCTCCTCCACGTCCGCGTCCCCCTGCAGGCGCTCGTCCAGCAGCGCCAGGAACTGCCCCTCGCGGACCTTGGTCGCGGCCCAGAGCGGGAAGTAGCTGCCGACGGCGCCCGCGGCATCACTGTTCCTCCGCCCGGAGATGAGCTCCAGGAGCATCATCCCGTAGCTGTACACGTCGGCCTTGGCCGTGATGGGAAGGCCCAGGATCCACTCCGGCGCCAGGTACCCCACCGTGCCGCGCGCGGTCGTCAGCGCGTGGCTGAAGTCGCGCATGATCAGCTTCGCCATGCCGAAGTCCGCCACCTTGGGGGCAGAACCCGGCGTCGAGGAGGATGTTCTCCGGCTTCACGTCGCAGTGCACGATCCGCTCCTGGCACTGCTCGTGGAGGTACGCCAGCCCCCGCGCGACGCCGGCCATGATCCCGAACCTGGTGCGCCAGTCCAGCAGCCTGAAGCTGTGGCCCGACAGCGCGGACGCCAGGGAACCGTTGGGCATGTAGTCGTAGACCAGGAGCCTCTCGTGCCTCGTGGCGCAGAACCCTCGGAGGCGGACGAGGTTGACGTGCTGGATCGTGCCCAGCGTCCTGACCTCGGTGCGGAACTGCTTCTCCCCTTGCGCCGACGACCCCTCGAGCCGCTTCACGGCTACCGCGGTGTGGTCAGGGAGCGTCCCTCTGTACACGGAGCCGAAGCTGCCCATCCCCAGCTTCTGTGAGTAGTTCTTCGTGCACCGTGCGAGATAACCAGAGCTGAACACGAGGAGAGAGCCGTCGTGGTACATGGTCTCGTCACGGCGTCGAACCCAGGCAAGAACGAAGAGCAGCAGGCAGAGTAACGCCAGAACAATAGCAGAGGACGCGCCAAGGATTCGAAAACGACCATCTCTGGTTTGCAGCAGCAAGGTCGGCGGCGGCGACTCTGAGGAAGAGAGTAGAAGCCCCGGCGTCGCCGACGGAGAGCTGCTGAACGTTCCGAAGGTCACCATCCCACACCAAGCAGCTGTCTTCGTAGGCATAGGCCGTGCAAGAGCAGTTTTTCAGGCACGCCGATGCACAGTCTCCGGAGCTGCTCGCAGCCGCCACCGTGGAATAGCTGCTAGGCAGCTGGACATTTTGCAGCGGGAGAAAGCCATCCGTCGAGGGCGCGTTGCCGCCGCACTGCAAGCTCGTCTTCCTCGCGCAGCCGGCGCTCCAGAGCTGGTTGACCCAGTCCCCCCGCGCCACGGGGTCGAACCCCGGCAAGCACCGGCAGTACTGTGAGCTGGACACGTCGCAGAGGCCGAACGGCCCGCAGACGGAGTACACGTCGCACTGCGACGTGGGGTCGCCCAGTGCAGCAGCCACTGCCCGGACACGTCGGACCAGTCGTACATGGTGAGCTGCCCGTGAGGGCGCATCACCAGCCTCGACACGGTGGACGGGTCATTGACGCGGAACGAGTAGCTCACCTCCTCGCTGCTGTTGACGAAGATGAACGTGTACTTGTCCGACGTGTCCATCTCAGGGATGGGGACGAAGTAGTGCCCGTTCAAGCGCCGATGTGGTGGTAGACGATCGTGTCGTTCCACAGGAAGACGTACTGGGCCGACCCGCGCGGGTCGATCCGGTCCGTGTACAGCCCCGTGGACGGGTCGGTGGCGCTCCGCCACGACAGGAGCGCCTGGTACACGCCGGTGCTCTTGTTCAGCCCCGCCCAGGCGCCTGGCACTAGCGTGTCGGTCGGGTGGTTGAAGCTCTGCCAAATGATCGCCGACGAGTTGCCACCTCGAGGGCACCGGCCACGCAGCACCAAGTTCCCGGTGTCGAGGAGCACCGCCACGGCCGTGCCTTCGTCGCACGACCGTGTCGGGTTGGATGACCAAATCGTCGCCTCCTTGGACCGGTTTCCCGTTGGGAGGCGGAGGACTAGGCTGCCGTCCTGAGCCACGGTTAGCTCCGCGGACGACGGGTCGGTGACCGGGGAGTCTCTGTTCATCACCCAGATGACGGTCCGTCCCAGGATCCGCTTGTACCATATGCCGACGTAGTAGTTGGAGTTCCCGGAGGGGGAGAAGAAGCCCAGCTCGAACTCGCCTCCCGCCGACACCAGCGTGCGGTTCCCGGTGAGAGATTCTCCTGCGGAGAGCGTGTCGCTCGCCGCGTCATATGAGCACGGCCTCCGGAACAAGCACGCGAGCAAGAAGAGGAGAGCGAGGTGGCGCCACGACGAACACATATACGCCCGCGCGCGTGCGGCAGGGCCGACCGTAACAAAAACTCTGTATGCCTGGCTGTATAATGCTTAAGTTGTTTACCCCCAAATTATTCGCCATTTCGCTCGTACTTATGCGGAGCTCACGGGCAAGGTGACTTCGAACGCGCACGGACACGGTCAAGTATTCAGTGATGTCACTCTACAAACACCAACAAAATTATCCAGTGCTGTCTTTGTTGATTTGGTTAAATCTGGTAAACGCTATGAGAATGGCTGTGCATGGGCAGTGGAGCACGCTGGAAATGACCGAAGACTAGTGGTGGTTGGGTGTACGACTTGGCCAGTGGAGCTCGTGTTATCCTCGCAGTCGCAGCACGAGCTGGACACGCACACACATACACCGGCTTCGCTTAATCCGTTTCAACGTAGACGGCAAGCAGGGAAATTAAGAATGGTCAGGCGTGGGTAGCGAAGAATTCGTCACTTTAGCTCAGCCGCTCAGGTGTGCTGTTTGTTTATCGTCTTCCGGGTTGTCTTTGCCCAAGTCCAAGCCACAGGAAGATACCTCTGTATGCTCGGTAGAGGATCCTCGCATTTTTCAAACAACTGAACAATGATGTAAAAGTCCAACCGTTGAATCCACCTGTCCACCGTGTGTTTGGCAGGGTACTCCCTCCAATCTATATCGTAAGTCAACCAAAGATCTTGGAGAATTGAAGTATTTCAAGTTTGGTTAAATTTATATGATAAGATAATAATATTTGAGATGCCAACTAAATACCATTGGATTCTTCGTTAATTATATTTTTATAACATTAATGTCACAAATCTTCACAACTCTCTATAATTTTGGTCAAACTTATGCTTTGACTCTCCGATAATCTTGGAATGACTTACAACTTAGGATGAACTAGTATAATGCCCGTGCTAACGCAACGGTTTTTTTCTTGCAATTCACATATAAATAACCCAATCACAATTAAATCACCAAACAAGGCATTTTTTGATAATTTAAATCACACACAATTATATATAATAAATCAGGTATAGTCTTTGCAATTAAAACAAAATAAAATATAAAGAACTATCTTATTGAAAGGGACTTCTTTTAATAAGACCATAATGCATCTTATATAATGGGCTGTTATTGAAAGAGCTATCTAATCTTCGTCAGACCATAATGCATCTTATATAGAGCAAGATATATTATATGAAGCAAACTAATATCGAAAGCATGCAAGTGGGGGCAAAACCCTGAGCCATGTTCTGAATAACTAATAATATAGTACCTCAAATTAGGACAGGTCCAGATTTCATGCATCCAATATATAATCTCGGCTTCAATACATGTTTTGACAAAATCTGCCCAAGTGTCGCTGCAATGCAAAACTATGGCATTAGATGCTTTGCCAGAGCTTATCATATGCTATTTTTTAAACATATTCACACATCAGTAGTACTTCTGGTTTGAGTGTACAAAAAAGGAAATGGCTGATGATTATCGAAAAGTAAATGGGAGTTCGTAAATCCTAACTGAAGATCAACAATGGGGGTAAAGGTCTCACAAGGAGATTACCTATGTTCACATGCACATCATCGTCAACCTTAACATAAAAGTCAGCATCCCATAGTGAAACAGCTGTAGCAAAGTAGGTCTTGGTTTTGCCTGACAATGCAAGGTATATATCCTTCAACATGATCCTGAATAAAATCGTAACCACAGTGAATAGGGATTAAAATCAAACAATCTGAGCAAAACTGAAAACAAAATTCACATTAATCACTCCCATGAGAAAATAATAGGGAATTAACTTACTATCCTCATGAAATCCCCATGTTTCCTGTTCTCTGCTTCAATTGCTCTATCAACAATTCCACCTGATATAGCACTGCAAGGCACGTGCAGCTTAAGGAAAGTTACTTTCATCCAACATACAGCAGCAGCAGGCATAGAACAGCAGGCAATTTCAGTATACACGCACTGCTCTAATTTTGATTGTAATAAAGAAAACAATTTGGTTTTGCCGTAAATGATGCCGTGTTTGACAAAAAAGAAAGTCTATTTTCCCCTACTTACAGGTAATCTTCGTTCAGAGCAGTCTGACCGAAGCATTTATTATGGTCCATTCTTCAGATGGAGGCATGGAGCACAACAAAATAAGAGTCTTCTAATAGGCTTAGTGTTTGGTGCATTATCGAGTTTGAGTTTGTCTCAAACCTTTTTTAGTTTTTGTGTCTCTTTAATCAACCTCAGGCAAGATCTATAATAATGAATAGCTAGGCGCAAAATTCTTGCAGAGAGATCGGAATAAAATTTACTTAATTTTTATATAAAAAATGGCTACAGCGCCTCAAGAAGCGTTGTTGGCAGCCTGTGACATTTGTGCTTGTGATTGATGAAGCAAATTAAGAAGAATCCGCTGACTACTATACACACATCTAGAGAATGCAGGCACGCTTGAGATGCAGGCGAGACACAGTAAGAACAAACTAATTGTTGCATGGTGAGTATATATGCGCCACATTATACGTAAACAAAGATGAACTCACCGGCTTCCCCGACAGTCTCGACGCACTGCGGCGAGCCCAGGGACGCGAGGCACGGCGGCCGCGAGGTCGGCGACGAGCGCCCGCGCGGCGTCCGCGAAGCCGGCGGCCTCCACGACGGAGCCGTTGCAGACCTGCGTGTTGCCCGGGAGCGTGGACTGGTCGAAGAAGGCGGCGCTCTCGTCTTCCTTCTCCGGCAGACGGGGACGAAGCCTCGGCGGCGCTGTTCATGGGCGGATGTTTGGACCAGTGGAGGCGCAGGCGGAGAGCATGACGGCGGCGTTAGGAGGAAAGATTGGCAGCCATAGGAGGAAAGTTTGCCAGCGTAGGAGGAAAGATTGCCGATGATTGTGGGCGGGCCGCGCGATGACGGACGATGATGGGATGACACTTTTAATCCGGATCGTTCAATGGTGAGTGAATAATGAAAGAGAATGTTAAGAATCAATCTGGCGTTCATTTTCTGCGCATTTGAATGAGAGACAAGTTGGTGCATTAGTAGGGTAGATAAGTGTGGGGGAACCGTTTACGGAATTAAGTTTTTTTTACAGTGGTTAAAATTGCTTCCTAATGCATCACAAAATAGCCGGTTTTGTTGATTTTATTCTCTATATGTAGGTAATACGGTCATTGCCCACAACCCTCACTCTCCACCCCTCCCATGGCCTCACCCTCATGTCAAAGTCGTTTGCTCCCAACCGCACGCACCATGCCAAAATTGTTTTTGGAGCGTCGCATGGCTTATATCCACTGTTAAATAATGTCCTTAAAATTTGTGTCATCCTTTCTTTGTATTATGTCTGTGTTTCTATTTTTCTTCGAAACGTATCACCAGTAAAGAACAACAATAGACACCTCTAGCAGCCTACCTAAGTGTTGTCTCGTTTCACAGTACAACTGTCACATCACTATGGTTTTAAATTATGTCTATCTTACGAGAGGAAAAACTATAGAAAGCAGCGGCACTGTTCGCATGTCCATGTAAGGTGCGACATGAGTACAAGGTGGGGCATGTGCCCCATCTCCACAACCATTGGATGTGTATTGTTTTTGTCGCCGTTGTTTCCTCCTGTGAGGAGGCTGTCTATACCAAACTTGGGTGGTTTGACCCTTTTTTCTCACCCGTGTGGATTTTGAGCCAAAACCACCCAAATTTTGCCAAAGCAGAAATCGGGTGGCAAAAGCCCCAATTCCACCCGAATTTTGAAAAACAAATAAAGTCTAAAATAAAATGAGAAGAGAACAGCAAAGTTCAATGATAGCTGCCATTACACTGCCGAATGTTGTGAACCACGTTGATATCATTACATGACTTACTGACATGAAACCTTTTAAAAAAAAAAAAAGCATTTCTAACCTGCTAACTTGCAAATAACCTGATAACTATTTCAACCTTCTGATCATCATCTATTACAAAGTTGAAATCTTCAAAAAAACAAAAAAAAGGAAGAACACAAAGCTAAATTGATAATGACCTGGTGACTATTACACCCTTCTGAACAGCAAAAGGATAGTGCTCACCATTATGATGCGAATGAGTAACAAATGAGACTATGATTTCTGCAGTCTCAGCAGCTCACCTCAAGTCAGAAGAGTATACAGCAGCAGGCTTGGCTTTTGTCGACACATGGTCGGCCACCTTAGTTACAACATTCATCATCAGGTTTTGAGCAAAATATAATGCCAGTGCTAGAACAGTGGGATTGATCTGCATAGTGGTTTGAGAAAAACAAGACATTACCACAACGACTTTCAGCCTGCCAGCCTCATTTGGCTCCGGATCCTGCCTTCATTTAGCTCCAGATCCAGTTGTCCCTACTCAATAATAGTCAAGGATAACTTCTCAGTTCTGTTGTAAAGATTTCCCAGTTTCTAGGAAAGAATGCAATTTATTACTGAAATGGAAGGACGCGTTAAATAGCAGTACAGTTAACATTCAGATAGCATAGCATTCAGAGGAACCATTCAGATAGCCATTCAGATATCATTAAGCAAAATTCAGAAAACAATTCAGAGGAACCATTCAGGGACAATTCAGATAGCATTCAACAGATACTGTTCAGGAAAGCATTGAGTAAAATTCAGATAGAAATTCAGAGACTCATGAAACCAACAGCTGGGTTGACTCTACAGGAAAATTCAGTACATATGGTAAGCCAAATTCAGAATGGTATTGGCCAAATTCAGAATGAAACCAACATTCAGTAGGGCATTCCTGATGCTACTATTGCCCCTAATCTTCAAGAGGCTGCATATCCAAATACTAAAATATGAGAATGGTCAAATAATCATATTTTACTCAAATGTAGCAGGAAAAAACACATAAGTCTAACTGTACTCAGCCTTAAACAAAAATGGACTTGAAAAAAGAATGTAAAATTCAGAAAAACAAACATTAGAGGCTTTAACCTTAAGCAGTAGCGCATAGAGACATCCAACCCATATCTCTTGTTGAAAAACACTCCTTAGGCTTCTCTGATGAGGTACAAACACTCCTCGCAAGCCATTTTGCAAAAAACAGAAAAATAGGCGGGGTTAAAAAATAGTGCTGCACATATAATAAGATCAAAGAAAGCATGTATCGAAGTAATGTGACTAGATAACTTACCAAATTATATGACTGTTGTACCCCTTGAATACCTGAAGAAATAATCCTGAAAAATTATAAAAGTTTTCCATCACCCTTTACCAGGGCTTTGGACCTGCTATGATGTGCAATAACAAACATGAAATGTGCACAAACATAGGCGGGGTTAAAAACTTGTTTTAAAACAAAAACAATAGGGCAAAACCAATGAAAAAGGCAAACCATACGCCAAAGGGAAATGGTAACAATTAAGATGTTTGCTTAATTGGTGTCAACACACCTCCAGTTCTAAGATGCGCAACTCTAATGCTTAGCGTGTCATAAATAGCAAAAACTGTAGTGCTCAGCTTCAATTCAGCCAAATGGCCTTAAATCCCAAGGGACACCAATTAAGCAAACATCAACCAAATAGTAGAAAAAGGGAGATGCCCAGGGGGCAACACTCTGGAGCATTAACAAACATTAAGATTGCATCAATCTTAATTGGACGCAACAATCACCAGCAATCATCTCATATGCCTCTAGTAGGGATCAAGATTTTTTATTTCAAAAACATAAATGAACAAAAGCCCAAAGCCTAGTAGGGGAATGATCTTTTTATTCTAAAGACAAAAAGGGAAAAACCACATTGCCTAGTAGGGGGCATGATCTTTTTATTAAAAAATAAAAATTGAACCAACACCCATTGCCTAGTAGGGGGTATGATTTTAAATTTTAAAAATAAAAATGAACCAAAGCCCATTGCCTAGTAGGGGGCATGATTTTTTATTTCAAAAATAGAAAAGAACAAAAGCCCATTGCATACTAGGGGAGCAAACTTTTTATACTAAACACAAAAAAGGCTAAAACCCCATTGCCTAGTAGGGGGCATTATTTTTAATTCAGTAAAATTCAGATAGAGGCTTTAAAATTTAGAAAAACTAGTATGCAAAAATAAACTTCTAATGCCTCTAACTATTGACACCTTAAACAAAATTGGACTTGAAAAAAAGAATGTAAAATTCAGAAAACAAACATTAGAGGCTTTAACCTTAAGCAGTAGCGCATAGAGACATCCAACCCATATCTCTTGTTGAAAAGCACAAACATAATCCTTTATCCTACAAAACCATATAGTCCGGTTAGAATGTTAAGAGTGATATAGCAAATAACAATCAAAATGACAAAACCAAGAACCACTCTCTATCAGCTAAAAGTATAAGAAAAGCAAAAATTTTGATCCATTATATATATAAATGGACTTATTAAGGTGGTCTGCACAGAAGCAACATCATTGGAGCTACCTGAAAAAATTAGGCTTCTCTGATGAGGTACAAACACTCCTTGCAAGCCATTTGCAAAAAAATGTAAAAATAGGCGGGGTTAAAAAATAGTAGTGTTGCACATATAATAAGATCAAAGAAAGCACGTATCGAAGTAATGTGACTAGATAACTTACCAAATTATATGACTGTTGTACCCCTTGAATACCTGAAGAAATGATCCCGAAAAATTATAAAAGTTTTCCATCACCCTTTACCAGGGCTTTGGACCTGCTATGATGTGCAATAACAAACATGAAATGTGCACAAACATAGGCGGGGTTAAAAAAAATTTAAAAAAAGAAAACAATAGGCCAAAACCAATGAAAAAGGCAAACCATAAGCCAAAGTCAAAGGGAAAGGCTAAACCAAAATCAAAGTCAAAGACAAAAAGCTAAGCAAAATAAATAACCAAAGGCTAAGCCAAAGGCAAAGGCTAGGCCAAAGGAAAGGCTAAGCCAAAGCCAAAGGCTAAGACAAAGGCAAAGGCTAAACCAAACGCAAAGACTAAGCCAAAAGCAAAGGCTAAGCCAAAGGCAAAGGCTAAGCCTAACGCAAAGGCTAAGCCAAAGGCAAAGGCTAAGCCATAGCCAAAGGCTAAGCCAAAGACAAAGGCTAAGCCAAAGCCAAAGGCTAAATCAAAATCAAAGTCAAAGCCAAAAGCTAAGCCAAAGCAAAAGGCTAAGAAAAAGGCAAAGGCTAAGCCAAACCAAAATGCTAAGCCAAAGGCAAAGGCTAAGCCAAAGCAAAAAGCTTCTTTGGTGCAAGCTCTCACCGAAATCAAAACCAAAACAGTGCACTTAAATATGGCTGAAGCACTCAAGTTCAAATTTCGCAAAGTGCTTGCAATCAAAAGGTTAAAGGAAAACAGAGAAAATCATTGGTTGCAAGGTGCACTAAAAAAAAATGCCCGAAGCCCTGAAGTCCCAATTTCCCTGAATACTTGCGGTCAAAAGGAAAAAGGAAAACAGAGAAACCCTTGGCTGGAAGTATCTTGATAAGTTCAATGGAACATAAGGGGCCTTAAAAAATATCTGAAGACAAAAAGACAAGAACATTCAACTAATGCAGACCCTATTCATAATCCACAACCTAGTAATCAACTAGCCTTTTATACTGTCGACATGTGATGATTATTTAGAAATATAAAATAATAAATAAATGTTCTATAAACAAAGCATACAAGCAGGAACACTATGTGTTTACCGGAACATAACCATGTAAATAATACTTGAAGCAACAGATAATAATTACAGAAAAAACAGATGCTAGTGCATATACATATAGCAAAAAGATGAAGAGATCGGCATGTAATCATAAAGCACAAAAAGTTTCAGATGCAGCTACTAATGGTCTACTATACCCTGTCCCAGATTTCAGACTAAGCCTTCTAAGTCCAACTAGACATATAGAAAACTGCAAAGCTTAATATAGGAGTGGATGAGGAAAGTACTCAGGTCACGACACAACAAACAACTCCAAATATAGGCACAAAGAACAATCTAAATCAAATGATTTCATATGAGGGGATAGGAATCCAATTCAACATGCTGACAGGAAGGACACCAACTCTATGACTGATGGCTCGTGTTTTTTGTGTCAGGCTTCGCTGTTGGATATCCATCACAGATCGATTCTAAAGGTGGACCGCTGCCACAAGCATGCATGGCTACAACACAAAACTGAACCACGAGATCTATGCTGCATGCCTACATCCATGGACCATGGTCCTCCGACTACATAATCGATGCAGAGAATGCAGCAGAGAGCCTAGTACCGTGCCCGGCCAGCAACAACTACAAAAAATTCTAATAGGCCTGTCGAGGAACAGGTTCTCCACGAAACCACCACGGACACCACCCCCCCCGCCCCCCCCACCACCACCACCACGACCGCCGACGAGCCGCTCAACCGGAAGCGTCGGCTCTGCGCAAATGGGGAAATGGAACCAAAATAACAAATCATAGATCTACATCAACGACGAGAATCGATTCGGCTACAAGGGACAAACGCACCAACATCGAAGAATCGCCGGCGGTGAGTAGCTCCGCCCGAAATCGCCTCCTCTATCGCAACGGGAACAGCAGCGAGGCGAAGCGAGGGAAAGGGCGGAAGAAATGGACGTTACGAAACGGACAGAAGCGCGATTTTCAAAAAAAACATATGACAAGTGGGGCCACATAGTCATACAAAACAAACATAATCCGAAAGGGCGCGCTGGGTCAAAACCAAGCCAAAGGAACGCACGGCCCAGATCGCACAAAAACGAAGATCGTGCGGCTAAGAAATCAGGTGGAAAAATAGACAAATCCACACGGGTGGATTATAGCTTTTCTGTTCTTTTTTATCTTGTTCTGGATGTAGGACAGTAATCGGAGATAGATTCTCCCATGGTTCTTAATGCTTGATCGAGAGTTTAGTAAAAAAAAAAAAAAAAAAAAAACAATGTACACAGTCCTAAATGATTGAACAAACTTGAATGTCCTTGCTTTTTGCCATATTTATCACATTTCAATATTATCGACTTTAAGAGCATCTCCAACAGTTTGACAAATAGGTTTGGCATCCTTATTTTTTATGAAAAAAACCTAAAAACATGTCTTCAACAGTTTGGCATCTGAATTGGCATATTTTGCCAAGTTGGCAAATACTGACCGTGGATTGTCATATTTGCTAAGCTATATGGGGCTTGCCATCTTGCGTACGTGGTGGCTTCGGCGGATGCGAAGACCATGGCAGCCCTGTACCACCCAGTTATTCATTGATGTGGCCATTAGATTGATCTCTTCTTGCTTGCCATGCTGGCTTGGCGTTGCCCTGTCATGTTGTGTAAATGAGATTGCTGCAGGTGGAGTTTCTTTGTGTCGAGGAGTGGTCGATGACATGATCATCTGCAAATTTACATATACCGATGATCTGCTTGTCATTTTGGCATTTCAGCATATGTAAATTCAGGTCTGGCATGACGGTGTCGGTAACAAATCGAAAAACAAAAACAACCTTGGGTTGCTAGCCACACTTTACTCATGTTAGACAAGTTTGACCAAATTGGTAAATGTTTGGTTGGTGACAAACCGTAGACAAGATTCTTTTGGGCTCCACATGTCATAGAGTACAAAAGTATGGCAAAATTCCTTTAGTCATGGCAAAGTGCGACCACTTTTTTTTTTTGCCACACTTTCCTAAGGTTAGTTGTGGTACATTATAGCTCGAAACCAAACAACCCTAGTTAGGTGGTGTTTGATCCACCACAACAACGTTAACTAAAATGGAGCATATACGGAGGCCAATAGGAAGGGAATTGATGATTCTCTCATGTTTGGTTGGCCATCTCAGAATCTAACGTTGATGATAGACGTAAAGGTCTCACCAAAGGCTCGGAGTTGGGCGCATCGAAGGCTCGAACAGCTGTGCCTGGCTAGTCTACCTCTTAATCGCACCAACTTCGCCAAGGCGTTGAAATTATTCAAATAAACGATCCGGATTACTTAACCTTCTCTCTCATCACTCAAACACCATCCGACGTCAGGGATTAAGTGTATGGGCTTCACTCCTAACGCTCCACAAATACACGTCAAACACTTTCCTCTTATCTCGCGATTCAATTTCCTCCTGAATAGACGCGCTCTTTCCTTTTCAGCGATCCTTCCTTTCCTGCTATCCTTCCTTCCTCCTATGGATCCCGACGTAGACGAGGTGCGCACCAGAGCGCAGCGACTGCCCGACGAGCAGCGGTGTTCCGGCGCGTCGAGCCACACTGCGGCGTTCCGCGCGTCGAGGAGCACCAGGTTGCCGTCGCGAGCGACGGCCATCGCTGCCACAGACCGGCCCGCGGTGCCCACGGACCACACGACGACGCCGGCGGACCACACGACCGCGCGTCGAGGAGCACGAGAGGTCGCCCGTGGCCGTGAGCTACGCGGACGCGCCTTCACCCACGGGCTGGCTGCGGTCGCGGAGCAGCTGCCCATGCTGCGACACCGACGGCGACGGGGTGGACAAGGCGCTCCTCAAGATCCTCGCCGACATCCGCTCCGCCCGCACCGCCGGTGGCGCGGCCTCTGGAGGCGCCTGCCGGAGATCCACCTCCACGGCCTCGCTAACGACGCCGTCGTCGCTGCCCTCGCGCAGGTCGCGGTCCCGGAGGCGGAGTTGCCCGTCCTCGATGTCAACGTCCCCAAGCGCTTCAAGTTCTCCGCAGCAGGCGTGGCCTCGCTGCTCCGCACCGCCGCGCGGTTGGCGCCGGTGGAGCTCACCATCATAGTCTGGGGGATAGAAAGGACACCAACATTGCCCTCGAGCTGCTTGCTTCGACCGCGCAACATCGATCAGGCTGCCAGTCGCCACGCCATGGTGCGGACGTGCACCACACCGCCCCCGTCCTCTCTCCCCATCTTGCCCGTGCAAACCCCGACGTACTGTAATCGAGTCGCCAATTGCAATTCAATCAGGTACGGCTTTACTAATCACGTACTGGCAGTTATCAAGTTTCGATTCAGATGTCTTCCTGTTTGTTTTTCTAAACTATTTTACCTCTGAATTCTTATTTTTTCTCTGTTATCCAAGTATCCAATTTCTAACTCTCGGCACTCATTCTCCTAGCCTCCGCACTCATGTGTGCATATTCTGCCATTGCTGCTACTACTACTGCTTACGCTTGTTAGTTGCTCGACAATTTGCTTGTTCCAGCCTGAATATGCTGCTAAGAAAATTAACATGTAGAATATATACTTACACAAATGCCTTTTCTTATATCCTGTAGATCAGTACAACAAATTATTGATGCTATTTTGGTTCTGTACATTGGTGATCCTCGGGTGTCAGCAGCAGCCGCTTCCCTCGCCGAGGGCAGTCTGGTACCATTTGTTCCTTTCCTTCTATTTTCAGTCTTTATCGTTTGTAGCTTTTCCAATTTTTATTTTATATATATAATAAAATCATTTCAGTTTGATCGGATTAATATATAATAAAATGCCATTGCTTGCTTCGTGTAATATTTTGTTGGACCAATATTCAGAAATGTAGCGGTGGAGTCATATGCCCAGCCAAATGCCACTTTGTTTAACAATTATTCAGTCATTGTTGCTCTTTTCATTTTTCTAATGCTAAGCTACTGATGGCATTGTTTTCTTGATCCCTTTTGTTCTTGCTGCAAAGGGAAATTTTACACTGTTACGATCCACAATGGTTGTCGGCAAATGTGTCGCGGACGATGAATTCTTATCTGCTGTCGCCATTGAGAGCCTCGACTACAAGACCGGTAGGACCAGGTACGCGCCACCACCACCCATCTGTTGCTATTTCCCACGACTCTCGAGCGTGTGGTTTTGGTCTGCGATTGGCTTACTTGTTTGTGTTTTTAGGTCGGTTCAGGCACAACAGAGCAAGTTCTGGACGCCCTACTACGTCTGCCTCGTGCTTTGGTACTTGCTACAAAATAATTTTCTTTCAGTTGCCCTACTACATCAGTTCAACAACTGAATGAGTTCTCTACTCGGATTTCCTTCACGACATTGGATAATGAAAATTCAAGTTTATGAAAACTCATCAATATGACAATCTGTTGTTGGACTCATTTATTTCTATTGCATGAAGACATTTTTGGCAAAGCACAAGGTAGGTCCTGACTTTTTTTTTTTTTTTGCTGATTCAGGCCACCAGGGTAAGATCACTTGAATGGTCGAATGACACAATGTAGCACATGATTGAGTGACGGATACAGCCTCAACTAAGTGATGGTTTCCAGCTGAATTTCACGGTTCAAAGTTTTCACAAGTTCTCAAAATTTTGAAGGAGTTGCATAACGAGGTGATTTGCTTCTTTCATACCTTGATCCAACACATGACTTTATTATGTCTTGCTATGGATAAGTGTATTCTACATACTATACATGGTTATATATAATTGTATGTGACTTTATATAAAAAAAATGTACTTGTTTGTTCATTTTTATGTGATTACAAGAAAAAAATCCGTTGCGTTAGCACGGGCATTATACTAGTCTCATTAGGAGCGTTTTGTGAGTTTCATTTGTATTAATTAGGTTGTCATGTAGGCATTTCTAATGACATGGCGGTGTATTTTAGAAAAGAGAGAAGAAATGAGTTTCGTCTCTTAACATGATTACCAACCCTCTCCTCGAGTCGCTACGAAATCAAATTCTTTATTAAGAGTAGATGTTTTATCCAAATTTATTTATTTTTTTATATAACATGACAATCTTGAAAACAAAACTCACCGGTGAGATGGGCGACAAAGTACCGTTAGTGGCGGATGGAATCACGTTTTTAAAAAATGTAACCATCCAAACAGCTCTTTTTACTTTTAGGGCACTCACAATCTTAAAACTATCGTGGTTTCTATAATCTTTGGACGTTATTGTGTCAAGAAACTATCTTCCACAATGCAATTTTCTATCATGATGTCACATGGCGCACAAGACTTATCACTCTCATAGATTGTCTTAGTTTGCGTGAAGACTTGGTTTGTTAGTTAGACTTGGTTTCTTGTGTTTTTCCTCTATCTCTTCAATAAATACAGCGCTAGATCAACAAAAAGTAATAAATAGAGCGGTAATAAATGAGGATAGAAACTATGATAGAGTCTGCGTTGTGAGTGCTCTTATACATACACAAAAAAAAACACACAAAACAAAAAAAAAAAAAAAACACGTGAACAACGCTGAAGGGCAAAATGTTCACCTTGCTCGTCCGGTTGCGCCGTGACCACATACCCTCGGCGATTCCGACTCCGACAGTACAGAAAATCGCCGCGTGGTCGGTCCATCCGGGGCGACCTTGACTTCCCCTCTCCAGCCTCCTGAACCCAGGCTTCAATCCGCTGATCTCAACTGCCGGCACCCTGATCCGGCGACGATGGAGGGGAACGCCGACGCCTCTTCGACGGCGCCGCTAGCCTGGCACGACTTCCTCGAGCGCATGCGCCAGCCCTCCGCCGCCGAGTTCGTCAAGTCCATTAAAAGGCCAGTTCTAGCCCCCGCGCCCACTCCCCCTCAATCCCATGGTTGAAATTAGGTTCATGTGAGATTCAGTTCGCGGGTGACGAGATCCGCGGCTAAGCATATTGCGATTAGTTGAGCTCTGGCGCCCTGCGTAGCCGAAGTAGTGGGAGGAGGGAGATTTTTCAAGCGTAGTAGGAATTAGAGGCATGAAAGGGATTTCGTTGCCGTGCCCTTCGAAATGTAAGCCAACGGTGTTTGCGAGCTTGTAGGGTCAGTAGGTCTGTTTTTGCGGAGCTTAACCTAGTTTTGCTATTTGGTTGGAACCTATCGGCTATGTAGGTTCGAGCTGGATCCGCAGGTCCTTTTGGATTTCAGACTTAGGTTTGATTTGACGGATGCCTTTCAAGCTGCAATATGATAGAGACGGTGCACAATGTGAGATAGTTTTGCATTGAGGTTTATCATATGTACCGTACTGCAAACTTGATTGACTGTGTGAGCATATGTTAATGAGGCCAGAACTGGTAGAAAACAGTGGAGTACTTCCGTTGGGTTTAACACAGTGAGTTTTTTTTTTCACGATAACTATTTGTTTCCTCTTTGGGGTCAGAGTATGGCTTGGGATGTCCCAATAGTGCCTGGTACAAAACCAAGGTTGACTTGAGCTGTAGCATAGTCACGATAGCTGAGTATATGTTACTAATCGGGCCAGAATACTAGAGTTGTGAATAAACGTTTCCTGAACTACTGGGTGCTCTTGAATTTTCCAAATGCAGCTCTATGCAGTGGAGATGCCTCATTTTTCTTACTAGACTTAGTGGCTATTAATATTTGACATTTATGTAGGTCATTTTTCAAAATGTTTGGAATTGACTTAGTTATGTTTCATGCATACAGCTTTATTGTGACATTCTCAAACAGAGCTCCTGATCCAGAGAAAGATAGTGCTGCTGTCCAGGAATTCCTGGAAAACATGGAAGGGGCATTCAGAGCCCACACTCCTTGGGCTGGCAGTTCAGAGGAAGAACTAGAGAGCGCTGGTGAGGTAATTTCTTTATTCTTCACTCTGTAGTGCTATTAATGTGGCTCAATATTTTTGTTCGTACAGATGCTTGGCTCAGAAATGAAGATGAGCTAACTCACGTTCAGCACTGAGCAACCACACCAAGCTGACTGAGATTCAAATACCGGACGAAACATGTTTTTAGTTTCCAGTGACATTTTTTTCAGCCTTTTGAAACCCATCAGTATTCGGTGTTCTTTACTTGTCTCTTTCATCTGTCAGTAGCTGAGTCTGCAGGTTTTTTGTCCTACAGTCGCATCTTTCATAGGTTGCCAGGATGTTGTTGAGGAGCGGGAGCCACATCATGGTTATTTTCCACACCAGTGTTGATTTTTTCCTTCATCTCTTAGGAGTTTAGAAACCACATATGGTGGTAAACATTATTGGCTTACCCGGACAAAGTAATGATAATAAGAGATTGTATCCTAAGCAGCATTAAAACACAGGGTTACCGTGCTCCAAACTGCGGTAGCAACTCAGAACAGATGCAAAATAGTTTCAGATTTATCACAAAAGTAGCATATAGGGTTCCTGCCATCTTCTTTTGGTCATCCTTAGTTGGAGCAGCACTGTTACCAAATACCATTCAACTATAGAAATGTCTTCTTGTTCTTGGAATGAAATCTTGTTGCTAATCCACTACAAGGATCTGTTGAAATATTTGTTAATGTATATTTGTAAGAATTATTTGCTAGATACCCACCACTCAATTGGGACCAATTCTTTTCTTTGGATATTACAATACCTAATACAGAGACTTAGTCTGTCTTGTTTGGGTACAAGATGACTTTAAATGTTCCTAGCATCAAACATGTCGATACCGGACTTGGTTTTGTTGCAATTTTTTATTGCTTTTAATTAGTTTTCTTTGCCCCTTCATCTTAATTTCACTTCATCTTGGTGGACATATTATTGAGTAGTTCTCTTCTATTTAAATCTGATTACTCTTTGTGATCGTTGCTAATTTATAATTCCCTGTCCAATAAAATGGCATTTGATGTCAAAACTTCACTCTTGCTGCCCTTTTCTCCAATTATGACCAGCAATACTGTAATGTTTAGTGCATCTTGCAAGAAAGGGTATTAGTCATTCTAGAATTTATTTACTAATAGTTTATCATTTTATTATGCTGTATACTGAATAATAGTTTACCATTGTATTATGCTGTATACCGATTTTATCATTTTGTCATGCTGTACACTGGATAATAGTTGTATGTGCTGGAACTTGACAACGTTTGACTTCTCTTTTAGGGACTTGAGAAATATGTTATGACAAAGCTGTTTAATCGGGTATTTGCTTCAGTCCCAGAAGATGTGAAGAGTGATGATGAACTTTTTGAGAAAATGTCTTTGCTACAGCAATTTATAAGACCTGAAAACTTGGATATAAAACCAGAGTACCAGAATGAAACATCCTGGCTGGTATGAAAATTAACTTCCCACGTTTTTGGGGCATTTTATTCACTGGATGTATTGCAACCCTGGCAAGCTGCACACTGATAAAGTTTCTGGCAGAAACTGAACTAGGATAGTATTGTACTTGTGTCTTGGGTTGGGTTGCCTGCTGGACCTTTCTATGTAATATATGTCTATACTATGCCATTCTATTCACACATTACACTTCCATTGTGATTTTTTGCTGTTCAATTTCTTACCACTGCCAGCCACTCAGTATCCACTCAAGTAGTAGTTAAGGACATTTTTAATTTTGAAGGAAATGTGAACTTCTATGATTCATTGTCAGTGGCTGCTGATCTTCAAATTAAACAACAAATGTATATTCCGCCCCACTGGCCAAGCCATTTGCATAACAGCTCTTGATTCTTCATATAGGTGTGACTAATTGACACTTTTTCTTGTTTTTGGTATAGCTCGCACAGAAGGAGCTGCAGAAAATAAACATGTATAAAGCTCCAAGGGATAAGCTTGCCTGCATTCTGAACTGCTGTAAAGTTATTAATAACTTACTTCTAAATGCTTCAATTGTGTCCAATGAAACCCCCCCTGGAGCTGACGAATTTCTTCCGGTCCTTATCTATGTCACCATAAAGGTATGGCTAGCCTTCAAAAAAGAATATCTGTTGTCACTTGTCAGGAGTACTTTTTATATTCAGTTCCCCATTGAAGATCAAATTGACATGCAAGGACAAAGTTTCAATGTACTGGTGTCAGTTTGGTAGAATTGACTTAACTTTTATATATGTTGGAAAAATATAAGCAAAGTGTCTGATGAAATCTGATGCATTGCCGCATTGGACCTTGTCTCTTGTGACTTGTGAGACTGTCTGTGCACGGTGTATCCTTGCCTTGTTCCTCATTTCCTTTTTCCCTCAATCACTATGGCTGTAGCTATCTACTTGTATACATCTTTGTACATTTGGACTCAATGGGAGCTAGTGTTATGGTGCAGTTGTTTCAGAGTAATAACGTTTAGTCAGGGTCTACTTGAGTTTTGCTTATAAGAATGGTTATATACTTCCAATAGCAGACAAACTATGTATTTCTCAAGATCTTGAAAAGATTCAAGAATAGAACTGCTGGACTAACATTGTAGGAACATAATAATGAGAAACACCATGCTGAACTAATCAGTATAAGGACTTTTGAGTTGGAGCATCTTGTATAGGTGTCAGTATTGTTCAGTCAATCACACATAACCAATATGTGTTCTTAAATAAGTTATTACATTTTGCCCTTCTGCTATAGTCTCACTTAGCACTAGAAATGTATTGCGGTTATCTTCTAACAGTAATTGAAAATTTTGCCCTTGTGGCCTGAGTAGCTTTAATAGTTTTTATTTCAAATCTAGACAACAATGTCAGGATTCCTTTTGTTGTTTGCCTCAATATTATCGTATTAATCATTTTTTCGCAGTTCACATAACAGTCAGGATTGTTGTAATAATCAAGCACATGTTCTTAGTGCAGGCTAATCCTCCGCAGCTTCACTCAAATCTGTTGTACATACAAAGATATAGACGGCAAACACGGTTGGTGTCAGAGGCTCAATACTACTTTACGAATATATTGTCTGCTGAGTCTTTCATATGGAACATTGATGGGGAATCATTATCCATGAATGAACTGGATTTTCAAAGGAAGATGGATTCAGCAAGGGAACGTTTGTTGGGATTATCAGCTGACTCAGAAAACCAGGATAGTCAAGCCAATCCTGATGTCCAAGATCGGAAATCACAAAATCTTAATGCTAACAGGAATTCTGATGCCAGCTTATCTTTGAAAGATCACATCCAAGGTTCAGGACAGGATATGAGAAGGGACAGTGATGTGACTGTGAGTGGTAAACATGTTGAGCAGACGCAATCTGTTTCTGATTTAGAGAAGAAGGGAGCAGTGGAGCTCCTCAATGAAGATGACTTAAACAAAAAATTCCAGGAGTACCCATTCCTGTTTGCCCGAGCTGGTGATCTGACTATTGCTGATGTAGAAAGCCTTTTGAGTTCGTACAAGCAACTAGTACTTCGGTATGTAGCACTTGCACAAGGTATGGGTGTCAACCCTGAAACCACTCTTGCTCAGAACGGGCAGACATCTGATCTTGTAGTATCTGAGGAGACAGAAAATCTGAATAGCGTCGTAAATGACAATGAGAACAGCGAAACAACTAGCAAAAAAGTTGATGATGTTACAGGCGAAAATCATCATTCAGAAGTGGTTGACACAGAAGCATCTGAACAAATGACCCAGAAAACTGCTGTTGATTCCAGTGATGATCTGAAGGCATTGCATCAGCCTGAGAATGTGTGACCTGTTGGTCAAGCCAAGATGCAGTGGCGATACATGGCGGAAGTACTCTAAAGTTTGGTCTTGTACCTAAAGTCGACAATGATCAGAAAACAGATTGCACATTTCCCCTAAGCCATATGCAGCAGCTCCTCGAGCCGCAAATGTGTATGCTGGAGGCTTGAACGCCAACATAGTGGAAGAATTAATGCATTCTGCTGAAGCTGTTCTTAGATCCAAATGTTCATTGCATTGTAGTTCTTGGGCTCTTGGCCCTGTTGTAATTTCATTTTTGTGGTGAACACGCCCTTTCGTGTTATTATGCTTCCGTAACTAGAGTTTCGGTAAGTGAAGCTTAGGTCATATCAATTTTTTTATATTTAGAGTAAAGAGTATGAAAATAACAAAAACTGTTGCATTTTTTTGGGGTATATACTTGTGACTCACGAGAAGCTTTCGAAGAACTAAAATAGTATAAATATATAAATATAAACATAAAACGATTAGATGCATTTCTACACCTCTTATCCATCTACGTACTAGTTGAGTTAGACTCACTCACCGGTGTAGGCCTGCTAATGGGTAGGGTTTAAAATGGGTTTAGTGGGTTGGGTTTTATATTGGGTGTATTTAGATGGGTGGCAATGAGTTAATTAACTTACGTCTTGTTTGGTTGGACATGGTTTCATTCCAGGCCGGGAATAATAAATCTAACAAGAGACTGGGATTCATTTCGGGCCAAAAACTAGTTGCAAGAAAATATATTCATAATATGCAAGAGACCGGGATTATTTCCACACCTCTCGACTCATGGATCGAATCCTAGACACTCTGTATCTATTATGAGTCTATTTTGTTGCAATTAGTTTCCGGTCCGAAATAAATCCTGGTCTATTGTTAAGTCTCTTGTTAGATTTATTATTTCTGGCTTGGAATAAAACCATGTCCAACCGGGATGAAATGAATAGGGCCTTAGCGGGTTGGGTGTAACAAAAAGCTAGATTGGATGGGGTTGAGAATAAGTTTATTTTTTCTAGGTTTAAATGGGTTGAACCCATGGATTGCCATGTCAATATATCATTGAACCTTATGTGGGCCACACATATTGATCCGACGATGTCAATTGACATGAAGTAGTGTTTTTACTACACTAAATTATCTCGCAACAAATTTTAATTAATTTTGATTAAATTTTAAGGTGTGAACGCGAACTTTTATTTCTAGTGTCCGACTTTAACGTGGTACCCACAAATTGATCCGGCAATGACAATTGGTAAGAGGTAGTTGCTTGCTACGTTAATCATCATGCAACAAATTTCAATTAAATTCGATAAAATTTTAAGGTGTGAACGCAAACTTTTATTTCTAGGGTCTGACTCTAGCGTGGAACCCACAAATTGATCCGGCAATGATAATTGGCATGAAGTAGATGCTTGCTACATTAAATCGTGCGCAACAAATTTCGAGTTAAATTCGATAAAATTTCAAGGTGTGAACTCAAGCTTTTATTTCTAGGGTCCGACTTCGATGTGGGACCCAAAATTGATGTGACAATGTCAATTGGCATGAAGTAGCAGCTGGTACGTTAAATCATCTCAACAAATTTCAGTTAAATTCTACAAAATTTTAAAGTGTGAACGTGAGCTTTTATTTCTACGATCCGATTTTTAATGTGAAGCCATATGTTTTATGTAAACTTATATACACATTTTATGCAAATCTATGGGTCCTTATAATAAACCAGCGGGTATAATTAGTTTATGGGTTGAGTTAGGTTGGGTTGAAACTATAAAACTATGGAGTGGGTTGGGTTGAGGAAGTGATTTAATTTGTTGTGGGTTAGATTGGGTATGGGGTGGGTTTCAACCCAATAGCAGGCCTTCTGTTGTAACTTTGCGGATTCGATGTTGGTTACATTAAACCGCTACCTGTCTGGTAGATTCCGATCACACACAAGAATTTAGTCGGCTCAATCATAGGGGATCTACCACTAGGTTTGAGAATTCGAGATCTACTAGAGGTGCCGTAAACAATAACAATTCTTTTCCTCTTCTATTGAGCTGTACAGAACATGCGTACGTACATCTCTCTGTACTCCCAATCGCTGCATAGCCACCTTTCGATTCAAAAGCTCCAGAACCGACGCGTGTGCTTCTCAAGGACTTGCTCAACAATTTATTGCCACTAGATTATTACACCACATATATGGATTATCTGATGTAGTAGTAACATGGAATGTGCTACGGATGGAGTACCTTGTTATCTTTTGTTTGGCCGGTCGGCCCTTGATTGGGGCCTGACTCCATGAGTCATCACCCGAGAAACGAAGTTGCAGCAGCTGAGCAGCCACATGAATAATCAATTACAATCGGCAACAATGTAGAGATGAAAATCAAACACCGGGAGACAGAGTGAACATAAAGTTTTTTTTTTCACCCGGAGTTTACTTGTGCACCGATAAGCTGGTCTCCAGTTGTGTCGACCAACACCTAGATGGTTCCCCGGTTCTTGACTTGCAAGTCAAGGCCTCACAAGGCAAGCTCTCGCAAGAGCACCGCAAGACACTACTCTCAAATGAGGTAGTTCAGTGACATGCGCATTCCACTAGAGTTGCTTTTGGCTCTCCATCGAGGACAAGCACAAAAACCTCTTACAATCAACCGGAGGTGAGCAAGAACAATCACTAACTCTTCCCAACACCTCCAAACAGCCTCCAAGCCGGCTAGGAGCGGTACTCTCCAAGAGTAACCAGAAATCGCCGGCCAAACGACTCGCAAGTGCCACTAGATGAATAACCTCATGAAAATGCACTTCGAATCACTCAATCTCACTCAAGATTAGCAATCAAGCAAAAGAGATGAGTAGGAGGGAGAAGCTTCAGCTCAAAGCATGCTCAAAGATGTAAGAATGGGTGAGACACCTCCCGAAGGGCTGGCCAACCTCTATTTATAAGCCATCCACCACGAGCTGGCCATTACCCCCAAATCCAATTAGCATCGGGACCGTCGGACGTCCGACGATTCAAATTTTAGCGGCGCCACTAAACTCAATCAACCGTGCGAGATACAAACCATCGGATTCGGCGCTCACGACATTAATTGCCCAAATGGTCAATTCAAATAAAGCTGCTGGCGGACCCACGGAACCGCGTCCGGCGCAATCGCGTCGGTTTCGGCCTGAGATGCGCCACCCGCCCAGAAATGCCGGACCACTCTGAGTTGCATCCGGCGGCGCTACGGATCTTGAGCAACCAAATCGTCGGATCTTGCGGCGTCGGCGTCCATCGCGTTATACATTTTCGTGCCCAAACCATCTCCATTCAAACGTCGCCTCCGGGGCGCCGGGACGGCGTCCGGCGCACCTCGTCGGATGCGTTCGGCGTGACCTCCGGCCGCGGCACTTTGGATTGCAACAGGCGGATGCAGCCCGGCGTCCGATGCCCCCAGCAGACGCGTCCGACGCATGTTAAACATTGTTTTTCACGACGTCATGGCATGCTATCTCAACCATCTTTGTAAATGTGCCAACACCACCAAGTGTACATCTCCATGTGCATGTATGTTAGCATTTTCTAAACATTTTCCAAAGGATTTTCCATTACGCACTAGATCCCAATACATCCACATGAAATGATAGACCTAGTGGCACCCATGAACTGAATTACCGAAGATCTCCCCTCTTCATAGTTCGACTATTGATCCTAAACCACTCACACCCTCTATGGTGTCTTGAGTGTAAGACAAAATGACCCTATAGGTTATACCTTTGTCTTGCGCCTATTTTGTTTTTCCATCAACCGCCAAGCCTTCACATGACATGTGACACTCCACGTCATCATGCAACCGTCTTGGTCCATCGATCTCGATCTTACTTGCTCTTCACCGTTGGTCGGTCCATCGGTGCCAAGCCTTGCCCAAGCTTCACCATCACAATGGTCCTTCGCTTAGAAGCCTCAACTTGCCCTTCACACTTCTAACCGGTCCATCAAGCCAAACCTCATCTTGATCTCCACCTTTGATCACACGACTCTATGTCATGACTCATCCAATGAGCTCCACTTGGCATGGACTACCTTTTCTAAATCAACCACTTAGAAACAAGGTTAGTTCTAGGTTTCATCAATTATCCAAAACCAAATTAGGGACTTTCAGTGGTGCATTGTAAATTGATGATGCACCTTCTTGTCTTTGGTTCCAACGCACAGAGATTCTGCTGAAGATGCTGTATTTTGTTTTTATTTTATTTTTGAACTGGTATTTTGTTTTTATTGATATATCTTTAAAGTTGAAAATTATGTTTCATCAGATATGTTGGGGATGATTATGTGTGGAATTAATGATTTGTCTTCATTTTGCTACCTATTGGTATTTGGAGTTCGGAATGTGTGCTTGCTACTAAAACGATTCACAAACTACACTGGGTAGGCTAGAGTTGAGACCCAACAAGCACCCTCGATCCACGGTTCGGGCACATCAATTGCCATTTTCCAAGCACTCCTATTCAAACACAGATCTCTAGGTATATCTCATTCTTTCAAATCTCTTTTTGTTGCTTCCCGCCATGTCAACTTCGTTCTTCCTCTGCCTCTCCTCACATTATTATCTTGACTTAGAATCCCACAATGCATTGGTGCCTCTAAAGGTCTCCTTTGGACATGGCCAAACCACCTCAATCAATGTTGGATAAGCTTTTCTTTGATAGGTGCTACCCCTAGACGATCACGAATATCATCATTCCGCGCTCGGTCCAATATATCTTGTGTGACGACAAATCAGCGTAACATACGCATTTCTGCAACACTCAGTTGTTGAACATAGAGAGGGTGCAGGTGAAAGAGAAGAGATTCACCGGGGCTGTGTTTAGAGCACCAACTTCTCTCCAAAATTTCATGCATTCCCATCACATTGAAGCATTAAAGATACCAAAAAGACGCATACCTGGAGTATAAAATGTAGGTAAAAAAACTAATTGCACAGTTTAGATATACATTGCGAGACGATTCTTTTGAGCCTAGTTACGCCATGGTAGGATAATATTTACTAAAAATAAACGAAACATGCTACAATGCTTTTTCAGTTCGGAACACTGTTTTTCAGGCCAAAATCTTGTCAAAACCGGCCAAAATCGGTGCTCTAAACACACCCCGTATCTAAAACCTTTTCAACAACCATTGTGTTTAGAGCACCAACTTCTCTCCAAAATTTCATGCATTCCCATCACATTGAAGCATTAAATGTACCAAAAGGACGCATGCCCGGAGTATGAAATGTAGGTAAAAAATTAATTACACAATTTAGATGTACATTACGAGATGATTCTTTTGAGCCTAGTTACACCATGGTAGGATAATATTTACCACAAACACATGCTAGAGTGCTTTTCAGTTCGGAACGGTGTTTTTTAGGCCAAAACCGGCCAAAATCGGTGCTCTAAACACACCCAACGGCTGTGTTTAGTAGCTTGAAGTTCCATCACATCGTTCGAAGTTTCCATCACATTGAATCACTAAATGTACCAAAAGACGCATGTACGGAGTATAAAATATAGGCAAATAAAATAACTAATTACACAGTTTGGATGTACTTTGCGAGACGAATCTTTTGAGCCTAGTTAGGTCATGGTAGGACAATATTTTGCTACAAAAAAACGAAAGGTGGTACAGTGCCAAGTTCAGTACTGTAGTACCAAATTCTAGGGTACTAAACACAACCAACTATTCATTTCTCTCTACGAGATATATGGACCAATGGAACCAAGTGCAAACTTTAGTTAGTTGTGTTCTCTCGGCTAGCTTTTATTGTTCCTTTTGGCTCACCTTTAGTTAGTTGTGTTCTCTGGCTAGATATTACTTCTGTCGCATTATTTAGACTGATCAGTTCTTAATTCTTTAGACTGATCAACTAGAGCAATATCTTGCGTTCAATATCTAATATCTCCATGTGTACATCAGTAGTTCATTACACTAAAGAAGTTTCTCTGCAACTATAATGCCATGGAAACTTGTTCATCACTTCAAAAAACTACTTCCTCCGTTCCAAACTGTATTTTACTTAAACATTTTTTGTGCATACATTTTGCCATGTATCTAGACATATTATTTATCTAGGTACATAGCAAAATGCATGCTCCAAAAAGGCCAAAGTGAACTACAATTTGGAACGGAGAGAGTATAAGAATAATTCCATCAAGTACAAGCTTTAACGCCACAAATTAAAAGGCCTAGGCGCCTAGCTAAGACAAATGATGGCATGCATGCCCAACCAGATACGATACAAATACGCACTGTTGTGAACCATTTCCGGATTTGAAATACAATCTAGAGTACTAGACAAAACATTTCATCAAGACATGCTAGTCCATCAATGGTCCAAAGAAGCATGGTGAGCCTGAGTCCAAAAGGTTACCGATCACCGATTGGAAGACAAGCTCGAGGGCTAATGTCGGTGCCAACTACAGAGGTGCTATCGACAAGAATCGTACTGAAGGACGCTCGGAAGATCCTGGGTCGGCATATTCTTGAAAGGATACAGAGATCGTCATCTAGATTCCGGCTAGGATACAAATGATGTGTCTTGTAGACACTGTGGTTGTGTCTTCAACACCGTCGTATCATAGTACTATGCGACTATGATAAAAGGCTCCTCACCATCGCATTGTACCACTAGCCGGTGGCGAGGCTATATCAACAAAGTTGGTCGAACCTATGATGCAGCGAGATCTCAAATTCATCACCGTTGACTTATATTATAAGGCAATGGAGATGATGTCTTCTACACAAGGAGTTTGTGGTATCATGTGATGCAAGTAAAAACTCAACACGGACGGGTTGTTGCTCTAATGTGGTAGAAGTGGGGACCTCATCAAGGATGGATCATAAGCTAATCCAGCAATGTTGGTGCACACCACAATTGGTCACGAAACTGACAGTGATGGCTACGAGCATCATTGTCAATATTTACCTCATTTGCTCTTAACCATTGTGTTGATCCATCAACACCAAGTCTTGCTCAAGCTTCATCACTACATGTGATCCCTCACTTCAAAGCCTCTAACTTGCCTTTGACACTTGCAATCAATCCATCAAGCCAAACCTTGTCTTTCTTCTCCACCTTAGTCACATATAACTCCATGTCATGCACATATGTAATTAAGCTTCTCCATCATATGTGTGAGCTTTGCAACATATCCAAGCCATTTTGACTTACCATGCCATGTGTTCCTCACACAAGTGTACATGTGGACTAATCACCTGTGTATCTCACATAAGCACATATTAGTCCACCTAGTTATAGGTTGTCACTCAATTACCAAAACCAAACAAACACCTTTCAGTGTGTTTAGGTTTAACTACATAGCCAAGGGGGCTTGAGAAATAATGTTTAGGGCCCATTTGTAGCCTTTAGAGGCTCTTTTGTAAATACAAGCTTCACCAGACAAAATAATGCAAACATTTCATCCCATCTTTGTCTATAAAAGAGGAGATGGGGAAGGTGGAGAGGGCACATCTACCCCTTCTTACTCATTTAGCTCCCTCTCTTTCTACTTACTATTAGAAGATACTCGATCATATTCGATGCTTATAAATAGGATATAGCAGTGGCGGACCCAGACAAAAATTTCAGGTAGGGCGAACCACTACATAATACATATACCAAACTTCACTAATATTTCGATTTACCATATATTTAGTATATATTTATACATTAATACATTACATAACACAGTTATCCTCCACATCAAATGCATAGGCCGACGTTACTGATTAGATTTAAAACGCAAAAAGGAACAAATGATCTCCCAAGTTTTCGATTAAGATGGATCCAACAACGTGTTTCTTTAGGATTCTTTTCGGGCCACTAAGATCATCTAATGGAAGATAGAGAAGGGGGAAGATAGGGAAGATAGATTTTTCTTTATTTCTTTGCTTAAGATTCAATGGAGTACATCTCCCTTGTATTTATAGTTCGGGGAAGACTTGCATCTAAAGAAATATACTATTGTATTTCCTATTTTATTCCCTAAATAACTTTTGCTTAATAACGATGATAATGACGATGACGACGGTTGCCGGCCGCTATTGGCCCCTCCTGACACATGTATGCGGGCCTTTTGGGCATCACGTGATGGGCTGTGACAAGGTGTAGTTGTATCTTAGGGCCTGATTAGTTGGTTACCAATTTTTGCCAAACCAAAACTATGACACACCAAAATTGAAGTAATCAATTGGTTTATGGTCAAAGAATTGGCACACTATTGTTTATGTACAAAGTTTTGGTAGCTCTCTAAAAAGTTCATAAATAAACTACATAAAAGAGAAAATTGACAAGCCTTAAATTTGGTAGCCAACCAAATGCACACTTAAGTTTTGTGCCCTAGCTTTGGCAACTTAGTTTTGACAATCCATAATTTTGGCTTGTCATGACTTTGATTGGGCAAGAATTGGTTCCCAACCAATCAGGTCCTTATACGTGACTAATTTGATGTTACCTTGAAGATGCATCAAGTAGCATCTAAGTGTGACTCATTGACTCCTAGTTCTCCACGCTAGACAAGCAAACCTGCTGCACAAGCACACAGGCATCTTTGGCCGGGTGCGGCCAGCGGCTCGTCGCGATTTAGATATGCGTGCACGGTGACTGCCGCCCCTCTCCTTGCCCCGAGTGCTAACTAGCTTTAGCGATGGGCCATTGGGCTGGCGGATGGCCCGATCCGTGGTGCACTCAAGCCCCCAACATCCGAGTTACGATCACCTCAATCAAAAAAAATCCGAAGTTACGAAGTCCGATCGCCGCCCACGCTTTCATTGCCCTCGTGCGTGCGGCCAGTAGGTGAGTTGTCTTCAACCTCTCCTCACCGCCCCCCTCAAAAAAAAAAAAAAACTCCTCGCCGCTTGAGCGGTTTGCCGCTTTGGGAGGGAGGGGGGTAGGTGGGGTACTTGCCGGGAGGGGAGGTAGGGCGGGCGCCACGCCTCGCCCTATAGGTGGGTCTGCCTATGGGATATAGCAAGTAGTCATACATGGCGAATTGAACTCGTGTATTAAATGGAAGACGGGGAAGGTGGAGAGGTGAATTGAACTCGTGTATAAAAGAGGTGTATAAGAGAGGGAGATGGGTAAGGTGGAGAGGCGAACTAAACTTGTGTATAAAAGAGGCGTATAAAATAGGGAGATGGTGAAGGTGGAGAGGCAAACCAAACTTGTGTATAAAAGAGGGAGATGGCAAAGGTGGAGAGACGAATTGAACTTGTGTATAATAGGGGAAGGTGAAGACGGACTTTTGCGCCTTCTTGCCGAGGAGGTGGGCTCGGGCGCCGGCAGCCCCTGGCTCGAGACGGCCGGCGTGGCGGAGCTTGATCCCGATCCCATGGAGGCACTTCAGAATGTCCTGGTCGCCGAGCGTGGTGCCAAGCACGGGGAGCACCTCATCCACGAGCTTGATGCCGATCTTCGTGAGCCCAGCGACACGACGCACATCTGGTGTCCCCTTGAACATCCAGAACACGGTGCGGTCGGGGTCATTGTCGAGGACAGGGTCGATGTTGATGTCGGTCTCGTCGGCCTTCGTCCACCTCCTCCTTGCTACTGCTGCCCAGCACGAAGTGGTTCTTGCCGCTGCCACCATACATGTACTTGTAGTTGGCCGCCCTGCCCTCGACGACCGGTAGGATCTTGTTTGGGATCCTGTCCACCATGCGCACCATCTCCGGGGCATCGCGCACCTTCTCCATGCCGACGAACTCGGTGAGGTGGGGCTCTCCAGCGACGACAGGCTCCTAGATCCACGCGAGGGAGGACACGTGGAGCCGAACCAGCCCCATGGTGGCTGATGCGAGGGAAGGGAGGAGGAGCGGTTTCCTCCGCCGGTGGGAGAACTGTCGTGTCACGCCCCACTATTTATTTTGATTTTGATTTCGAAATGTAGCCACGAGCCGGGGGATGGGTATGGGAGGGGGCCGATCCGCGTGACACGGATTGCCTGCCGTCGGATCCTCCCTCCTGCTCCCTCCTGCGGTCATAATCCATAATCTGTTCTGGGGATCCGTGTGCTTCAATGTGGATGGCCAAGGGCTGGGGCTGGGTGCGATGGGACTCTATGTGTGGGCAGGGCTGGGCTGCTACTAGAGTCTAGCTCCATTTTTTCATGGAGCTTGAGCCGTGGGATTGATTGGGTTTTCTTTTTTGAAATATGCCTTTCCATTACTCAGATATAGCTGAATCTTCGGCAATTACAAATTGAATATAAGTCGGTATGGCAATTACATGGTGTAGTGCAGTGGTTAAGGCAGAAACCGCGCGAGAGAGAGGTCATGTGTTCAAATCCTCATCGCCGCAAAGTGTGCAAAAATCCTAGAGAAAAAACAAGTTTGGTGTACATCCTTTTGCCTATATAAAAAAGGGTACGACAAATTGTAAAATATCCAATCAATGAATACAACAACCCTTTTGGCTCCAAAATCTTAGGAAGTAGGAGTAGAATCGGCGAGTTTCTTCAACAAGTTTGGTGTCATCCAGGTGGACGAGGCTTGCTGTAACTACCGTCATGCCTTGCCTTTGCCTTGTTTTATTGCCATCCGCCATTGGACATGGGGCTTGGTAGATCAAGGTCAATTTTTGCTTGGTTTAGGTTTAGTGTCATCCGGTGGACGTGGGCTTAGATCGAGTATGGGTTAGTTATCAATTCTTGTTTGCTTTTACGCTTGGTTTAGATTATGAGTTACTATTCATCGGGTTGTAAAATTTTGCGAACTAAACAAGGCCGTAGCCACGAGCCGGGGGACGGGGATGGGAGGGGCCCGATCCGCGTGACACGGATTGCTAGCCATCGGATCCTCCCTCCTGCTCCATACTGCAATCATATCCATAATCTGTTCTAGGGATTCGTGTGCTGCAATGTGATTGGCCGAGGGCTGGGGCTAGGTGCGGTGGGACTCTATGCGTGGGCTAGGCCGCGTGACTCTCTAGGCTGCTCTACTCTGCTCTGTTGCGATCGTTACCTCGTTTTTATTTAGAGGCATTAGCGTTTTTTGTAACGTCCCGCCTCCTCGAGGCCGGACCCGCTTACATCTGACAGCCCTCTAAGGATCAAGAGAACCCTCACAGACCAACACTAGTCTTTTCTACACACTTTGTCCTCACTCATGCGTACCCGGGAAGGATTTCTTGGTCAGTCACCCATCGCTCCAAGCCAAGCACACTTAACTTTAGAGTTTTTAGGAGATGGGCTTCCGGAAAAAAAGTTACAACTTGTTTGTATGAGTATTCTATCAACCTTATTAAGCCCTGGGCCGGGGTGTCACATACTCACCCCCTTAGTAGACCGACGTCCTCGTCGGTCAACCTCAGGTCAGTTGCAACTTGTTTGTATGAGTATTCTATCAACCTTATTAAGCCCTAGGCCGGGGTGTCACAAACTCACCCCCTTAGCAGACCGACGTCCTCGTCGGTCAACCCCAGGTCAGGAACGTCTCCTCTTGGCCACGTCCGTGTGTCCAGTGCTAGCGCATGTGCCATGCTGTGTGACCACGCTGGGTCCACACTAGCCATGCGCACCATGACTGTGCAACTGACACACACGCCCTTGAAACCACAAGGGTCGGCTCTGATACCATTTGTAACGTCCCGCCTCCTTGAGGTCGGGCCCGCTTACATCTAGCAGCTCTCTAAGGATCAAGACTGCCCTCAAAGACCAACAATAGTCTTTTCTGCGCACTTTGTCCTCACTCATGCACACTCGGGAAGGATTTCCCCGTCGGTCACCCATCGCTCCAAGCCAAACACGCTTAACTTTGGAGTTTTTAGGAGATGGGCTGTAGGGTCGAGATGGGGACTAGAGGGGGGGTGAATAGTCCTTTCTAAAACTAATTACGCCGGCTAAACAAATATGATGCGGAATTGAAACTATTCGTTTAGCCAAGACTTCACCCCTCTAGCTATGACTCTAAATCACCTCACAAAAGATCCTACACAAAGCAAATGAGGTGATAAGCCTAGCTTGAGCTCCTAACCGTTTCTATTGCAAGGTCACACAAACCTATGCACTAGTACTTCAAACAAAGGTGAGCTCCTACACAATTCTAATGAGCAAAAGCACAAAGCCAACCTAAGCTCACTAGATGCACAATGGACAAGGTGACACATGCCTAACCCAAAGACTCAAATTACTTAGCTACACAAACTAAGCAAGGCAATTAAACAAGCTACACAAGCTAGTAATTGCAAGAGCTACTCCACAAGCACAAGCACAAGGTATATATGAATGTAAATACAAAGCTTGTGAATTGGAGAATGCAAACCACCGAGAAGAGTAGACAAGTTGACACCGGTGATTTTTTTTTTTTGGTATCGGGAAGCTTGCCAACTTCCCCTACTCCTCGTTGTGTCGACCAACACCTTGGGTGGTTCCTTCGGTGTTTCACCTAGATGGTTCTTCGGTGTGATTCTCCGATCACTTGCCCCTCAAGGCACGCCCCGCAAGGCACCGCAAGACACCACTCTCAAGTGAGCCCCTCAAGGCACCATGATCGAACCCACACTCACAAGTGAGGTAACTCAATGACACGCTCTAGTAGTGTCGCTCTTCGCGATCCCCGCGAGGTGAGCACGAACCTCTCACAAATCCTCCTTCGGAGCACCGCACAAGCTTCCTTGCGTGCTTCACGAAGTCTCTTGCCACCAAGCCGTCTAGGAGGTGGCAACCTCCAAGAGAAACAAGCACCACCGGCTTGCAACACGAACACCTAGTGCCACGAATGCGATCTCTCAACGCAACGCACTAGAACTCGATCTCTCACTCAATCGGATGAACGATATCAAGCATATGTGAGTGGGAGGGCTCTCTAGCACTCTCAGCATGGACACAAAGTCCCCAAGGTGCTTAGTAACCAGCCATGGCCGGCCACCACCTCTATTTATAGCCCCAAGGCCAAAACTAGCCGTTACTAGTCATTTTCGGGGTCGACCTGACGCTCCCGTGACCTCACTACTAGAATTCAAGAGGTTCCCTAGGGTTAATATTCCTAGGGAAACCCTTTAAAACCGTAGGGAAAAACAGTTTCCCTAGGGTTTTTCGTAGGGAAAAAGCCCCTAGGGACGATTTCGACGGGAAAAGCGTGCCTTTCCCTACGGTTTTCGGGCGCACTTAGGGAAACATTCTTTCCCTAGGGGATCCATCCCCTAGGGAAACTTCCTCAGATGTCAGACCAGCAGCCGACGTGTAAAGGTACCCAGGTTCCTGAGGAAGCTTTCCCTAGGAATGGCAACCCTAGGGAAACTTCATCCCATGTCAGACCCACATGCCGACGTGTAAAGGTGACCATGTTCCTAAGGATGCTTTCCTTAGGAATCTGAACCCTAGGGAAACATTATATCATATATAACATATTCAAATTCAAATGTACAAATATTCCAAATTCAAATTCACTTTCAGATGGACCATAATTAAGCACTCATTTCCTCCAATCCATAACACAAATCCATACATTTAGATTTATAATCTTATCACAAATCCATACATTTAGAGTTATAATATTACCACAAATCCATACATAATATTACCACAAATCCATAACACAAATCCAAAAGCAGTTGTCCACATGCGAGCGAGCTGATAAACTACAACTCATGGTTTTAAAAGAAAGGAAATTGTTCTTCCTGTGCAGTAGGAGAGTACGTGCCTCCACCACTTCTTGCACCACTTGCGATCCATGGACTCCACTTGTAATCTCATTCGCCCCCGGGACTTGTCCCACTCGGATGGCCACGAAATGCTCCGAAGCGATCCTACTTATTATTTCATCCGAGTTTCCGCCGAACGGATGAGCCATAGGTACCCGACTGTCGATTAAGCAAAGTCTAAATTAGTAAAATGTTGAATTGTGCAAATCATGGAATTAGCAAGTTGTGACACCGAATTAGCACTCGAAGTACAACTCCACAAGGCTATAATCAGCGAGAATATCTCTTTATAGAAATAAAAAGATGATCAAAAGTAAGCATTCAAAAGTAAGCATATAGCCAACACGATCGGCTAGTAAGCATACAGCCACGTGATCAGCTAGGATTTGACAGTGAGTCCCACACAACACAATATTTGATAATATCATTTTTAGGGGAGAACACCAATATCCTATTTGAACAATATTGTCAGGAGTAGTTCAATAACAGTATGTCACTACCAATATCCAATTTGAACAAAATTTACTGAAAGCACCCCTGCTTTCTCCCCTACATCGACCAAGCTTATTAGTTATTACACACAGGATCACATATTCATTCGATTAACTTCACTAATAGCTCAAGAAGTATTTGTGTCCAACGTAAGTGGTCAGGCTGTGACTATAAGGCTGCAAGGGTTCATAGCTGCGTAGGTAGGATTTGGCAAAATAGTGGGATGCGGGCAGCTTGTTATAATGACAATAATGTCAGCTTATGAACTCCCTTTGTACTGGCAAAGGAAGGCAACTACCTAGTTGAGGAGATCAGGCCAGCAGCCAGAAAAAGTAAGGTTCTGGTTATATCCATCACCACTAATATAGCATAACAGCAAATATGTCTGAGTGCTACTTGACAAGTTCACATTAATGTAATATTTGCATGCATAAAGGGTAATCAGTCAGTAAAACAATGTAAACTAGGTCAGCGTGGAAGACATCCTTACTCCCCAGGACAAATTGAACAAGGAACTATCAAACTTACATTGTCATGAGAGGGGTTTGGAGTTACACACAATCAACATATATGGAATATAGGGGAAAAGTGGAGTATGCTATCAAACTTACATTGTCATGAGAGGGGTTTGGAGTTGGTGACCAAAAGGCAAAAGGATGAGTTGGCCGAAATTACCAGTTTGGAACTCTAATCGATCTGTTTGAGAAAATGTGCAGTGGATGTACCAACTGGAGTATGCTTGTTACTGTCATTGCGGACTCACACATAAATTAAATGCCATTCACACATACACATAGGTGCATAGGCATTTTCACGAACAGCTAGTGCTCACCTTGCTCACTAGCACTCTGGCCGGCGACCAAATCACCTTTGCTTTGGCGGAGGGAACTCGGGCGGCGGCGGCGGAGAGGAGCTCCGAGCTTCGGCGAGGTGTGGCGGCGGGGCGACCCCCCGCGCCGCCGGAGAGGAGCTGGGCGGGCGTCGCCGCGTGCCGCGTCCCAAAGCGCTTCGGTTGGCGGCGGGGCGACCCTGTGGCGGTCGCCGGAGAGGAGGTGCTCGGCGAGGTCGTTGCCGCGTGGCCCTTGCGGCGCTCCCGTGGCGGCTTACGGCGGATGGCGGGTGGCGCGGCCGGGCGTCGGATGACGGCGGGCCGGCGTGTACCGGGCGGCGGCGGCCGGTGGCGTGCCGGCGCGCGGGCGGTTGGTGACGGTGGTGGCGTCGGCGGCCGCCGGCATCCAGCCGGCATCCGCGGGCGGCCGGTGGCGGTGGCGTCGGCGCAAGGCGTCGCGTGCGGCGGGATGGGGGCGGCGGCCGTGCGATAGGATAGGGTTTGGTATTTTGCTTTGTTTCTCGTTTTTTACACACTTGGTACTCCCCATCTGAGAAAATTTGGAGATGGGGCCGAGCGTGGAGATGGGGCCGAGCGCCAGTGGAGGAAATTTGGGCGCGAGTTCAGGGCGCCATCTGAGGAAATTTCGTCGAGCAAAAGAAATTCCTAGGGAAACCGACACGCATGCATGGAGGTGGGTCCGCTGGACCTGCTCCTTCTGACTCTTCCCGACAGAAACGCTGGTTTCGTAGGGAAAGACACCTTTCCCTAGGGTTTTGCTAACCGTTCCTAGGGAAACCTATGTTTCCCTTGGGTGCTCATAAAACCCTAGGGAAACGAAAAAACCCTAGGGAAAGTGGTGAATTCCAGTAGTGCCTGACCGGACGCACTGGTCACTGACCGGATGCTCCCGACACTTAAAAACGCCCCAAAGACCTCTCTGGAAGTGAACGGACGCACCGACCGGACTCTTGACCGGACCCTCCGGTCAAAACACTCCAAAACAGCCCTAACCGGACCCTCTGACCGGACTCTGGACCGGAGCGTCCGGTCATAGCGTCTGGTTAGACCACTGCCCGGTAAAACGGCGATATCTCCCTCATCCGAACTCCGTTTTCGATGATCTTGGACTCTATGGAAAGCTAATTCAGAGGGCTACGCAACCCACATGGTTACTTGATCCAAATCTCAATGGATCAAAGCAGTATTCCACTCCAAAGTCAGTCCAATTGTCCGAGAAACACCGAAACAACATTCTTTCTTCTCCAAGTTGAACAACATCAACTTCAACACCTTCTCCTTTGCAAATGTGCCAACACCACCAAGTGTACATCACCATGTGCATGTGTGTTAGCATTTTCACAATCATTTTCAAAGGATTTTCGATTGCTCTTACCACGCCACTCGATCCTAACACATCGTAAAGTTAGATCGTACAAGTGGCACTAGATGACCGATATGCAAACAAGTTTGCCCCTCTTAATAGTACGGCCATCTATCCTAAACCCGGTCATAAACTTCTCTAAGCTCCTCATGACCGGCAAAATGAAATGCCCTATAGGTTATACCTTTGCTTTGCGCATTTCCATTCCGCTCCATCTCCAAGTGCGATACAACACATGCACCAACACGATCAAGAATGATATGATCCATTTCATATCATCACATGACCTTCTTGGTCCATCGATCTTGACCTCACTTGCTCTTCACCGTTGCTTCGGTCCGTCGGCGCCAAGTCTTGCCCAAGCTTCACCGCCTCGCGGTCCATCGCTTCACTGCCTCGACTTGCCCTTCACACTTGCAACCGGTCCATCAAGCCAAGCCTTGTCTTGATCTTCACCACCTTGGTCACATGACTCCATGTCATGTCTCATGTGCAATAAAGCTCCTTCATTGCATCATCACATGTGAACTAATCTCCTGTGTATCATCTCAATCACACATATTAGTCCACCTAATGTTGACACTCAATTACCAAAACCACGAGGGACCTTTCATGGGCTTCCTAAAAAGAAGTTGCAACTTGCTTGTATGAGTATTGTATCAAACTTATTAAGCCCTGGGCCGGAAAAGAAGATGCAATGGTGATTTTACTCTCGCTTTTTTAACTTTGTAGTTTTACCCTCACTTTTTTAAAACGAAAGGAGAGTCTATCCTTACTCTGTTATGTCCATATAACGATGTTAAAAAGGACAACTTTATCCATCCGCTTTTACGCTTAAATTCATATAAATTCCATACATATTGAATTAACAAAGAACAAATCATATCCATATAACATGCCAACATTGAGGTCCGGATAAAAATAAACTAATATCGGAAGAAGCGGTAATCCTTGCTCCTTTCAACTAGCAAAGATACGCTACAAGTCATAAAACAAACAACAGTTGTTCCTCGTCCCTACGCAAAGTAAAAGGCAAGCAAGCATCAGTAGCCTCCATATGAATCTCTCTCTAAGCAAATGAGCAAGAAACATAATCTTCTCATTTGCTCCAGCCATCAAGCAAGCAAGCATTAACATGTAGTGGGCGTACGAACCAGGTCGGTGGCTTAAGCCACACAGCCATTTGCCGGAACAGAGAGCTACACGGTCATTTGCTCGAACAGGTAGCGGGCAACGAACTAGCTCGGTGGCTGGCTGCAGGGGCACTGACTGGACAACGGCGCACGGGTGGCCACGGACTGGTCGACGGGGCGCCATCTGCATGAGCTCCCCCATGGGCACGCCAATCTCGAAAGCACGATCGGCGGTGCCCGTAGAATGTGTCGGTGATGAACGCGCCGCCACTTCCTCTCCATGCCCCGAAGGGGAGCGGGGCAGAGGGAGGACGAGCACATTGCCGCAGGTAGCCGAGCCGCGACGGTACTCGCGCGCCGCCGGTACTCCCCAAAACCTAACACGCCGCATGCGCCGCCGAGGTGGTGAGGACGGTTCAAAAGCCGGTTGAAGGAGAGAGGAGGAGACGAGCCGGGGTGGGGGTGGGGGGGGGAGGGGGCGAGCTGAAGGTGGCCGCCAGGAGGAGAGGACGGCGACGGCCCCCTACCGACCGACCGCGAAGCAAGGGCGCCGCTCTCACGCGACGGGCGACGGAGAGAATGGCGAAGGGTCACAGGGGTATTTTGGTCTTTTGACTGTCCTTTCTTTTTATTTTTTATTTTTTTACCCATTTAATAGCAGGAGAGGTGACGATGTTTAAAAGAAGGGTAAACGGTGACGATGTTTAAAAGAAGGGTAAACGGCCCTTTCGTTCAAAGAAAACAAGGAGTAAAATTGCAAACTTTAAAAAAGAGGGCAAAATCACCATTAAACTCTAAAATAAGGCTAGAATCACCAAATTCTCTTTTTTATTTACTGCTCCCTCCAAGCAGCACGAATTTTGACGACATCATGTGGTAAACATGTACTATATGTGTGACTGCCCGTTTGACACCCTTCCTTTTCATATTGCGAATTAGCGATTAACCGCAGAGGTCTTGAACTAGATGTGAAAGGAAACGAGAAGGACGGGCGCGCTTAGATTCGAGCTGGATCAAAAGCAGCGTGTGCATTCACCTTTACAACACCAAAAACTAGCATAGAATCAACAGTACAGGTACAGCACAGCTAGCGTGCAACTGCTGCTTCGACGCGAAGCCTCCTCAGGATCGGCCGGCCGGAGACACAAAGCGCGTCCTTCCGAGCACTTTCTGATTAGATTAAGCAAGAATCACGAGAACTGTAGCAGTAATTTAACAAAAATGGAGGGAAATCTAGCACACGCAAAAGTATCCAATGCTCGCTCAACAATCAATCCATCAACTTACTCTGGGTGTTCAGATGAGTACAAATAATTAAATTAAATCTATCTTTTTGATCTTATCAAAAAACAAAAGAATCTTTGGTGGAAACTGGGCATGCATGCACCTACTCCTAGCTCGATCGGTACTCCTTGCAATGCTGTCATGCTGGCAGGGATCGATCGAGAAGGAAAAAAATATGGAACAACGAACAATGCATGCACACTGACACTGCATTGATCTTAGCAGAAACTCCACAGCCTCATCAACTCGCCGTCGTCCTCGGGCTCCTCCCACGTCGACGAGCAGAACGGCGCGGCGCCGGTGGTGTCCACCAGATCCATGAACTTGGGCGAGGCGAACGCCTCCAGGTCCGTCCACAGCCCCTCGCCCTCGGTGGTGCTGGCCGCGGCGGACGACGTCGTCGTCGCGTGCTGCTCCAGGTGGACGTGATGATCGGTGCTGCCCTGCGTCGACGACAGCGAGGCAGACGTCGGCGTCGTCGCGCAGGCGCTGGAAGAAGAGCACCTGTCGTCGGCGCTGATGCCGGCGTCGACGATGTCGATCGCCGCGGCAGCCGCGGCCGCGGCGCGCTGGATGGACCTCGGTGACATTCCGCAGCCGGAAGCAGCCGGGTCGTGGGCTGGGTGGCCGCCGCGGCTGTCATCAGCAGTAGCACGCCGGTGGGACGAGGACGCGGACGCGGACGAGGAGGGTGAGGCGGTGCTGGGGAAGTTGAGGACGGCGTCGGCGCCCTTGAGGCAGAGCAGCGCGGCGTCGTAGGCGCGTGCCGCGGCCTCCGGCGTGGCGTAGGAGCCGAGCCAGATCCGGCGCTTCTGGTTGGGCGCCCTGATCTCCGACACCCACGACCCCCAGCTCCGCATCCGCACCCCCTTGTACGGCCTCACCGCCGCCGCAGCCTTGCCGGTTACGCCGCTCTCCGGCCTGGCCAGCTTGTTGTCGGAAAAGGCGGTCGTCGCCATGAGGACGCCATTGCTGCCTGGGTTCTTCACCATTATATTGCCGTTCGCCGCGGCGTCGCTCAGATCTTCCTCTGATGGGCGGGGACGGGGAGGGGGACGCTGATGCGTGAGCAAGTCGACTGGTATATATAGTGGCGCGTCGAGTCGAGCTCGACACTCACACAGAGCTTAGCTTAGCTGTAGTGGAGAAAGGGTTGGGGTTACCGATTTGGAAGACGCGCGAGCTTAGGTGTCATGCCACCCTCCTTTTAACAAAGTGTGTACTTCTTCGATGCTCCGCTTTTCTAATCTATCGTTCCCATACGAGAGCTGGGGCAAATCATCTGTGTTGTACTAACCTTTTTTTTTTTTTTTTTTTTTTGACAATGAGTACTAACTTCTTGGTTGAGTTCGTCGAATGTACACACGGTAGTAAAAAAAATGCGGTGTGTAAAATACACGTTCTTTATTTTAGACATCGTCACAGTGAAAAAACAAAACTTTGCACACCGATCGTCATTATATTATTGTTTATAAAATGTAGTTAAATCATGATACTGTCTTGCTAATTAAGAGAAAAGAGTTACCATATGGTTTGAGGGTATCCTTGTTCAGAAAGTGTAACAAAGTAAAAAGGATGTGCTTTATTAAAATGAAATGTTTTTGCTTCATTAAAAATGATGTGATAGGTAACCTGATCACTTTCAATCACCATTTGACGGATTTGATTCTAATTGTGATATCAGTTGGGCTGTTTGGCTAATGGTTTCTGTGGACTGATAAGTAACTATGATATTTTATTGTGAGAGAAAAAAAATATTATACCATGGCTGATAAATTCAAGTGAAATAGTGCCTTAGATCTGACAGTGAACCGTGAATTTGAAGTAGTGACGTACATGTGCCCTTTGGCTGTTCTTACTTGAGAAGCTACTCCTACATGCCTAGATTGTAGACATGGCATATGAGAGAACGGAGGAATGCGGCAAAGCCCACTGGAGTTTTTTCAGGAATATTATTCTTCATGAGAAAGAAAAAGAAACGGAAACCACCATCACATGCACGCACTGCCAACTTCGCTGATGCTGTCGGAAAACCAATAATAATAAAAGCCGTATTTAGAAATCATAAAACTAGATCGATTAGCTGCCAGAAAGCAAAATACACTATGGAAGGCCAAAACAATAAGCTTTCTCTCATTCTCGGTCTCTCTCTTTCTCTATATATGTTTTTTTACACAAAAGGTAGTGTCAGATCTGCAGCGGAATAAATGGCGTCGTTAGATTGCTACAATATTAATCTTTGTGAAGTCGTTTATGGCTGTGGTGACCCAGTAACCATTTAATTAGCTAGGACCTAGGAGTAATTTCTCAACTGTCTCCGTACGCTTAATAAGCCTACAATGGCTGTGTTTAGTTGGTGGGAAAAGGTGGAAAAAACACTGTTCTACCTTGAATCAAAAAGTAACGTCGAGTAGCTGCAACGTTTCATTTGTTTGTGGTAAACATTATCCTACCATGGCGTCCAACTAGGCTCAAAAGAATCGCCTCGTCGGACAGCATCAAAACTATGTAATCAGTTTTTTTATTTATCTACATTTAGTGAGCGATACACAAGTGCCTGCATTTTGATGTGATGGGATGAATAATGAGTTTGGATTTTCAGTTTCGGCATCTAAACACAGCCAATGTGTATGCGGTCCCAAGTTACATCCAAGATGAACTCGTCAAAGCTATCGTCACATCCAAGCAAGTTGAGGTACCACCACTAGAACAATGTGTAGTAGGTCCCAGGTTGAAGGCTGACACCCCGTGATGATGGATTACCCAACCCATATACGTGTAAAGACAAGCAAAAACAGCAATTTAGGGAAAGTTTTGCTCCCCACGGCAAGTGATCAGGCGATAATTTGCTAGCTTTCCCGATCGATCGAGGAAGATATGATGGCGAGCTTCTCGTGTGGGATATTATAATTATTAGCAAGTGTGTTTGATCATGATGACCCATGGTTTAGTGTTGACAATAATGCCAAAACCAGGTGGAAGATGACCACAGAGAGGATCGGAAATAAACATGGGTACTAGTGCCAACCAAAGTGACGAAGCTAGAACTATTTTTTAGGGCTCAACCAATGGAGATATTGATTTGTATGTAAATTTAATGGTGATTTTTTTTTTTTTGCTTCTGAATAACCTTGACTACCGGCATGTAGGGGGCTAGAGCCCGACCAGCCCGGCCGCTGGCTCTGTCCCTGGTGCCAACTAACCAATTACCAACACTGTGTGCTAGTTTCAATTTCAATTATATATAACAAACATACGTACAGTACATAACACGCGACCGTGATGCATATGACACGGGATAATTTGCCGCCGGCCGGATCCACAGGCGCAGCCACCCTTGGTGTCGCATGTGTCAGTGCGTCACGGCGGCATCTTGAGCCAAAAGACACGCCGCCCTTTTCATCAGTACCAGTGGGCGGCAAATGCAATCGATTTTGTTTCCGACCACCCATCATTGCAAGATCGAGATACCAATCCAGCTGCCACCAAAAACGTACACCTGTACGTGTAGGGGCTCAGTATGCGTACAGCACCCTGTATTTCTTCGCGCCGGGGATCGGAGAAAGGGTTAATTGATTTCAAAGCAGCTAGCGATCAAGAGCGCGTACGTTGATAATGGGGGAAGCATATAGCTAGGCTAGGCTAGCTAGCCGGGCACTTTACCTCACGTTGTTTGCACATGGACTCGGTTCGATGATGGAGCGTGCTGCGCTGCAGGCATATACATGGTGGCTCCTTGCATGCCTTGCCACGGAAGGAAGCGGGCTGCAGTGCTACCTCTACTAGTGTAGGAGTTCATATCTTCTGGCGAGCTCCCCTTATTTTGCCTTTCTCCGACCGTGCCAAACAAGCCAAGCGCCTGCCTCCATCGAAAGAGAGTCACAGTGGTGAGTGTGTGTGTGCGCGTGCGTTGTACTGTGTAATCTTAAAAAAAAAATGCAATCGTGAGCGTCTTCATCAGTCAGACTGCTGCACATTGTTGTAGAAGATGGTGTAAAGGTATCACCCTGTTTGGGATGGTGATCCTTAGATTTCAAAGGCGGAATTTATGGGGAGGCATTTTAGCTAGGTTTAGGCTTGTCTCCCATCAATGGAGTTGGATGATGGAGTTTGGTTCACTTTGTAATGAGCCAGTATGTGCACTTGCTTTAGTATCAATGAAATTTTTCCTTATCGCAAAAAAAAAAAAAAAAAAAAAAATGGTGTAAAGGTAGTGTGTAAAGAGTCACATCAGATTTTTTTTACACATATTTGAAGTATTAAATGTGAACTAATTATAAAATAAAATACGGTATCCGTCATGCGATTCTGGCATGAGCAATCTTTGGTGCCCAATGTTACTTTCGCAAGGGGCTCCTACTCTACTCGTGGTCACTTGCTTCGTGTGCAGGCCAGACTGTCGTCCAGAGAGCATCTGCAACAGCTCCCGCCGTGCTCGGGCTGGGCTTTGCCAACTGGCGTCGTGCCGCGTCGTAGGCTTGCGCGGCCTTCCGCCTTATCATGGGCCACATGGTGTATGGGCTTCTACGAACATACGGAGGGCACTTTAGCCCAGTGCTCGCGCCACGAAGGCCCGGCCCGACCCATGCATGTATAAGTCCCAACACTGCACTTAACACTTACACTGGGCAGCAGGGATCAGATTCCACGTAGGTACAAGAATCTTTTGTTCAGGATTTTTGTTGATTTGATTTGATCACATGTTCCTCGTAGGTACTAATCCGTACTTCCTCGTGCAACATGAGCTTCACCAACCGCGTTTACAAGGCTTCTGCATGCTGTAGTGTAGCCATTTGATCGATTGGTTACAGGGCGTACGTCGTCGTCTGATCTGATTCCTTTCAATCAGAGGACAGATGATGATCGTCGTCGCCCTCGTCTCGAGCATGTGCCGGGCAAGTGACGCCTGACACCCACGTTCAAAAGGTTTTCGCTCTTAGCGATTTGAGTAGTGATCGTCTTCTTCTCATAATATATGCAGTATATGCTCCAGGACAATATCATATATAGAGCCTCTATAATAGAGGGAGTCAGTTAGCGCGTCCGATAGACGTCTAACGCTAGCTTCCACGTTTAAAAGGTTCCCGCGTTTACCTTAGCCATTTGGTTATTATTACTACTAGAGTCTAGAGACCATATATTTGCTGTAATCTGATTCCTGATGAGAAGCAGTACACAAACACACAATAGTGAAACCCGTGTTCTGAAGTGCGTGCAGAGCGAGTTTTCTGTGGCATGTTGAAATCCGAGGAGGCGAGGATCTACTGCACTGACCAACCATACGGTCGTGTCTCAGTGAAACAAAACAATCGTCTGATGGCTCGGCTCAGACTCTCACATGATTGCCTAGTTACTCCCGTCAACAGTAGGCCCCCGACAAAAAACCTATTGTACCTTCAACATTCAGTATTCAGAAACCGACGGGGTCGGGCATGCCCTGTGATCTCAGCAATGGACGGAGCTGCCGGCCAGTCACTGTACATGTGAACAGGAAGGCGAGTTTGGTATCTCCGGAAACTACTTGTGATCTCATCGTGAGTGATCAGGCAAGGGAGATTTAAATTTGCAAGTTGCAAACTGAAGGCAACTGGGCAGTATTTCAGTGTTTCAGAAAAACAAACGCTCCATGTACCTGGACAATGGTTGGAGGAAAGGTCACGGGTTGTTGGCATGTCGTCGATTCATACGAGTACTTAAAACCTGTGAGTTTCAATTGCATTAGGATATGTATGGTCCCTTGCCAAGGGACATGAAGCATCATCAGCACTTAGCAATAGTGGCTTACAAAAAACCTGCCCAATTAAGCACACAAACCATTGGAGCCACCTCGACTCATAGGCTTGTCTGGGGGGTGGGGGTTTCTAAACTACCCTTAATCAAAACATTGTTCACAAGAATCTTTTGCTTCTCCACAATTATTCAAACAAAAAAAGAAACTTCACACTTCGAAATCAAGTATAATTGTTTCTCATTCTTTCTCTGTCCATTGTGTTGTAGTCTACTACTGATGTTACATACACTGCACTTGCTTTTGAGGTCAATATATGGAAATGTATTTGCATGCCAGCGCAGCTTCTTAGAGTACTACTGCCTGTGCCTGTGGTTAACAAACTCACATTTGAAAAACTGTTGGGTGATGTGTCACTAAGGAGCAGGTGCCCTCCACACCAAGATGCATGATTTTTGGGTTATCCTTATCCGGATCCTGGCAATGTACTTTAGTTTGCTTAGCGCAAAGTTCAAAATCCTTGATACGATAGGATTCAGATTCTCAGAAACTAATGTTGACTCCTTGTTTTGTAGCGAATGAATACGCATTTTTCATGCTAGTGATGATTATTGAGCAAGGATGGCATGAAACACATTCAGTTATTATAAGGGGTTGCAATCTTATATGTTTTGCCTTTAGCGAGCGAGTACCATTTTACAATACTAACTGACATGCAAGCAAATTATTTTCTTTAGTCAAATTTAAGATAGTTTGACTCTTTTGCCATTATTTTCCCCAGTAGCAGGTTATAGAGCGTTAGTGTAAAATTCAGATTATAGTTCAAAAGTACATTCAAATTAATGTTTCATGAAAACTATAGGTTATAATTTTGAAATTATTGTTTTCATGCATATGGCACATTATATTTCAATCCACAATGAATTCATTTAGCATGGAAGTCCACAGCTCATTCTCTTAACATTGAAGTCCATGTAACTGTCGCAGCTCTCTTGCATGTTCGAGAAAAAAGAGACCACATACGTAATGTTCATATTTACGAATAATTCAAATACAAGTTCCCAAACACGTGCAACATTCGTCAAACAAACGCTTCATGTATCTACACGAAAGTTTAGAGAAGAGCACAAGTTGTCGGCAAGCCATCCAGCTACGCTACTTAAACTTGTGATTCAATTTAGGAGGAACTAGACAGTTTGTTATTGAGAAGATAATTGGGTGCCAAATTTAAGCCAATAAAGGAATTGAACCTGGATGGTTGGATGCATGACCACGTCTTCCACCCAACTAGTTGTAATAGGTTCAGCTGTCGGGGTTGTTAGTTGGACGGTTCGCCCCCCTTGTTGTTTGTTTGTACATGTGTGTGATTCGTCAAGAATCTATGGATTACTTGTGAATAATATGTATTTTCTCACTTCTCTTAATGAAGTACGTGGCAATGCACGCTTTCAAAAACAAATGTGATTATCGAGAGACACAAAGTTTCACTGAGACTGAATATGCATTTACCTATTAATGGTTGAACATGGAAAAGTATTAATTGACATGGATGATGGATGCCAATCTTTTCTATTCCATCCGTCTAAATTATAAGATGTTTTAGGTTTTCTAAGTACATTATTTTAACTATGTATTTAGACCTAGTATATATATCTAAGTCCATAACAAAATCTATGTATCTAGAAAAAGTCAAAACACCTTATAGTTTGGAATATATAGAGAGAGTATTATTTATTAGCATCAAGTAGCTAATTTATCATGTGCTTGTGATGTAATGGCCAAAAAAAAAAACAAAGACGATGATGATGTCAGGAAAAAAAAAAACCAAGACGATGACGTATCTTTCCCCGCAAGACAAGGCTATACATGGGTTATCAGGAACCGTTGAGCACTAATTGCAATGTGTGAATGGATATACTCCTCTATTCCAAATTATAAGGCGTTTTAACTTCTCTAAATATAAAGCTTTTGCTATGCATTTGATTTATACTAAGTCTAGCTAGATACATAGTAAAATCAATGTATCTAAAAGAGTTAAAACATTTTATGCTTTATTTAGAACAGAATACGTGTGTAGTTTCCCAGGTAATGATGACATATAAAAGCGCCACTACTATTGTATATATAACGCACTGACATCTTATTTTGGTTTTATCAGGCGCATACCTTGCAATAATACTATACCTGTTAGGTATGCAGCAATAGCAAGGCTATTTTATCACTGCCGAACTAATAATAAACTGCTCATATCGCGACTAAACAATGTACGTAAACATCAACATACTGCTCTGTCCTAAAATGTTTGTCCTCTTCGGTTTTCATGCCACAGCTTTGACTCAATTTATATAAAATACGTGCAACATTCGTATTTTCAATAAATTTGTTAAAAACTAGGTTCAAAGATCTTTATAATGATACTAATTATGTATGATAAATATTAATATTTTTAATATATAATTTGTTAAAATTGTTTCTCGGGAAGCGTAAGTGACAGATATTTTGGGACGGAGGGAGTATGTTGTTTGCTGCATTTTTTTCTTTATATCAAGTGTTTAGAAGTTACAAGTACCTACCCCAGATTTTTAAATCAAAATAAAATTAAATTAATACATTTGATTTGTCCAAGAAAGAGTAGTGCTTTTATCATCATGCTCTAATTGATTAAACCTTAAGCATGTTGCCGCCCTCTTACTGGTTGTATTAGTCTTGTAGAAAAGAACAGAGAGCTGAATGACCTATCATTCAAATGATTCTAGAACCGTACTTGACGTTCCTTTCCGCAGGAAGAAGTAAATCACTTTCCTGGTTGTGGTCAGCTCCAGAGTGCTTCAGTTCTATTGGCTCCCAACTGCAACCAACCTTTTTTTGCGATGGGGACTTTCACAAAAACAGCATATGAAGGACATTTCAAAAAACTGTGGGTGGAGAGTAGAGACACCAAAACACTTTTTCGATGACGAGAGCTCGCTGTGAATGCTTCTCGAAGAAAGGCCAAGAGCTCATGATGATTCAATATTGTTTAGTTGCCTGCCACTACTTCTAGCACAAGGATTAAAACAGCCTCATGATTAGGTGATCAGGGCCCAAGCATACACCTAACAAGTAACTTAATAAGAGGTTATCTTGTCATGATATAACGTTTAGAATATTTTTAGCTAATGATAACATTTATATTTGAGTGTGCATAAAACTACTACAATGTAGTTTGACCAGCTGCAGTCTGAGATGATCGAGTACAAACTCTTCGCTTCATCAGTTTTGGATGCATCATATATATACTCCCTCCATCCTAACATATAATTAAGGCATAACCACTTTTTTTCATGTCCCTATAAGGCGTGTTGTCTCTAGACGCACATATATCGATGGTGTGTTGTGAAAGAGAATTAAATGTGTTACTGGTCTTTGAATCAGAGGTAGTTACGCTTTATATACTAGGAAGGGAGTATATATATGACGTGTAGTTACCTTTTCAATGTATTCCTGAATATTGCATAGTTTTTTTTTGGATAAAACAACTCTTTATTACCTTTTCAATCAAAATACATTGAGTTGATACGAAGCATTTAAAAAGTAATAACTTCTAGTTTTAGGAAGCACATCGCTAAACATTAGCGATCTTAGGCACACTCTAGTGACTATCAATTTGAAGACTAGAACACCACTAATGTGCAAAGTGCTGTGAAGCCACCATGATCAAACCCTCTGTGTCCGGTGTGTGCGCGTGCCACTGTTCTGCTAGGGAGCCATATCTAACGAACTGGTTTCAGGTGAGGAGTTAGCTGAAGGTTGCAAACAAACTCCATGAGCTGATGTCAAATTAGGCTGGTCGCAGGATTACACACTCCATTGAATTCATGGGTCGGTTTCACAACTACCGCAAGCAATGATTTTAGCCCCACCTTCGCTTACCGAAGCCATCACCACCAGAAGCTAAACAAATGCAAAGAAAAGTCTTTTTGCGGCTTTAGTTTATCAGCCAACTGGGCTTTCGCTGATGGCATGGCCCGGCATGTTAACGTTATCAGCGTTTGATTCTCGAAGCCCTTCTGACGCAAGGCTGCGACAAGAAACCACTTTATTGCAGTCATGTAGTAGTTTATTTAATCAGTAGCCACAAATGTACCTGAGCATATGCCCGGGCCCTGGGGTTTTATGCCACCCGATTTGGGCAATTGGGCTCTGCTGATTCCACAAGAGACAGCGTAAGAGTTGAGAGCCCTTGTTTGCAAACTGGAAAGCTGTCTCATCGAGCATCTTCAAGTTGGTAGACGATTGAGCTGGAACTGGAATGGGGGTTGGACACAGCTGGAGCAGGTGGTCCAATTAGGGAATGTTATCCTTTTGGTTCTTCTTGAAATAGATTGAGATTTCTCTTCTCTGGTCCCCTTCTGTTGTGGAGGAAGGTTATTGTTCTTTTCTGGTCTTTTGTTTAAGAAGAGACAGAGCATGTAGCATACCAATGGCGACTGTCTGCAACGAAAGTAGCCTGGGGGATTTCTGAACGTCTTTCAGGCAATATATATATGCAAAATCTTAACTGCTCGAATTCAGATGGTTGATGAGTAGTAGTAGTAGTATCTCAATTAGCTAGGCAATTCGGACAGAGCTCGCCGAGAGCGTTTTAATTGCTTTTATTATGTTCAGATAATGCAAGAAACCTGGTGAATTGAAGGTGCATTTCAAGTACCAAGTATCCTAAATTCCTAACGCAATGCAACAAATGAGGACGCTCTACTTTCTTGAGAGAGGGTCAGAGGGAGAGAGCAGCACGCGCCGGCAACACTACTCTAAAGTAACATGGCTAGTTTTCACACCCTTGTAATCGACGACCCTAGTCAACAATTTGAGAAAGGTTTTTACCTAGTCAAGTGAACATATAGCAATCAAGGTCATTTCTTCTTCGAAAGATAGCTCACTAGGAAAACCTAGTTTAAAGCTGCATCCGCAAGACGACGGGCATGAGCGGCCACCAAATGAATTTTAGCCCCTGCCAGCATCAAAACCATCTCTATTAATCCTCCAATCATCGTTGTACGCCTAGTCAGACACGCACAAGACGACGCCGGAAGCAAGCATTTCTCTAGTGCCACCGCCCTTAAACAATTGCAGAAACGCATGACGTCTGCCCAAGTGCCCATCGACCCAAAACCCACCACACTCCACACCAGGCAGCGCGCAAGAGACGGCGCAGCGCTTTTTGGAGAACTGATCGACGGTCACCGGCGGCCGATCGCTGTCGCCTCAGGCCGGCGCGCCAATCCCGATGCGAGGACCTCGCAACGATGCGAGAAGCGAAGTAGTTTTAATCTCCCAGTTCCAGTTGGACGCACGCAACGCTAGCTAGCTGCTGCCTGCGTTGTACTGCAACTGCAACTGCTACCCAGCACTACTCGGTCATCCGGACCACGGACGGCGATGGCGACGGCTCCGGCCGGAGCTTTGCCGTTTACTAATGGCGGAACGCGCGCACCTGGGCAGCTGCGTGCCAGCGTGTGACGAGGCCTCGTAGCTTTGCAGCCATGCATTGTGCCACATGTCAGCATCGGAGTTACGTCGCCGTGCTGTGCTAGTGCTGGACTGCTGGTACTTATATTTGGCTTCGATCGGACAACAAGCTGGTAGCGGATGCATCATGCCAGTGGGTAACTGGACTGCCGGCCGGCACTGGCTCTTTCCCAGGATCCATCAAATTTTAGTATTTGGTTGACCACTCTGGCTGGGAGCGTAGGCATATTAGAAGATTCCGTAGCAACATGGGATGGATGATGAATGATGATGTGGAGTGAGAGTGAGTGAGTGAGAGCTCTCAATCATATGTTTACATGCATGGAGGCGTTAGGCTCTAGGTGGATTTGTTCCAGTGGTCTGGCGAGGGGGCCGGCAAAGCAAGTGGCTTGGGAAAAACTGAAAAGGTAGGCTGTCGACTTTTGCTCGCAGGCAGGTTAACAGTGGTTCAATGTTCATGATTGATTATAATTGATGCAAATGTTCACGGTGGTTTTCTTCTGGGCACACACATGAACAGCGATCTAGGCTGTGTGTTCCTTTTTTTTAAGGCCGGAACTGGGTTTGCATTACTGTACGTATCAGCTCAATATAACTATCAGGAATTAATTACAATTCCTCCTTTTTCAAAAAAAATAACTGATTAAAATAAGTTAAATGTTGATGGCACACTAAGTTGGGGTGGAGGTTAAGTTGTCAATTTGCTCTTAACCAAATGCAAACAATGGAGGTGGATTAATTTTCCCCATGAAAGGTAAAGAAGCATATAGAAGATTGCCAGGTACAGTGACAGGGGAGCATTAGGTGCAAGACCAGGGATCCTTTTTTTGTTTTGACGGTCAAAGACCAGGGATCTTGAATTCGCAATATAATGAACATATGGGCTAACAGGTGGCACTCATCATGAGAGTATAAGACCGTAAAGTGAATGCTAATTGCTAAGTACATTTAGTTCCGTTTTTCTTATATCTTAATAAGAGTAAAATTCCGTTTGAATGGAAGAAAAGTCTACAAAATAATCCAGTTTCTGCATAACTTTGAAGTCCTTTTCTCCCATTGTTGGACGCTGCTCCGTATCAGCACTAAATAACAAGTCCAAGCTTAGCAGCCTCAGCCCTCCCCAACAGAGAGACAAATATGGGCGTCACGTATGGTGGAGGTCCTGTTAACGTCCTTTAATAAAAAAAAAAAAAAAAAAACTTGAATCGACTAGTTCGTTGCGTGCTGCTATTGCAAGAGATTTATCAAGCACAAACGCCTTTTTGCAGTAAGTTTATGTAAGCTGCAAAGATAATTTCTCCCTCTTAAGAAAGGCTGCAAATTATGATATTTCCAGAGGTCTACAATCAGCAATAGATATACATAGATTCATTTGATCAGTTTCCTAGAGCTTGGTTTCCCTTCAGGTTCCAGTCACCAAGCTTATCATGGCCTAACTCCACTTCAGCAGATGAGACATCAATAGAAACAAGCTAGTGCTCACTTACAAAAGCTGCACTACTTAGTGAGTTGGAAGAATCTTTTTGGATGCTTTGTAACCTACAAGTCATCATGCACTGATGCAACCAGAAACAAGATCAAACAAAACTAGCGGGTATGTCCAACAATAAAGACAAGAAAGGAAGGGAATCATGGACAGAAACAAAAGCAAGATAAATTACTACTTTTGTATCGATTGATGGTACCCAACAGAAAGCCATATGAATTCCTAAGAGTCCATTTGGAGCACGGTAACCCATATAGCTAGATATATATAAATTTTTTGCTTTTCTGTCCGTCCCAAAATAAGAGCAGTTTAACTTTATTTTAAGTCAAATAATTTGAACTTTGACAAAGTTTACGAAGACAAGTATCAATATAGGCACAAGCTTTGAAAATATGACTAATGGTAGATCTAATAATAGTTATTTTTGTATCATAAATATTAATTAATACCTTTTTTTAATAAACTTGGTCGAACTCAAAATGAGACGGAGGGAATAAATATTAATAATAATTTGACATAACATTAATCTCTACTTTGGCATGATATTATGTCGTGTGATTCTTTTTAGACCAATGACCTTGGCCAACTTATATAAATGAGCTCTAGGAAAAGTACATCACAAAACATACTCTCTCTCCACTATGTCGGCCAAATCACAACACGCTATGTTCCAATAGATTATCTTTGAGTTAATGCAACCATCCATTTCCAAACAAACAAAAACAAAACTATCCTATTAAGAATAGGCATTGGTCACCGTCGTGCTGACCCTCCTTCAACATCCCAAGTAGCTCCTCCAATAACTTCTATACTTCCTCCTTCCTCATCATCTTCCTCCATTGATTCAAGAATCCAATCACTTTATGAGTCACAGGAGATTTTATCATCATCCCATTAAAAATCCAATCATTCTTAATTTTTCATAAAATCTGTGCCAAACAATTATGAAACTACACCAATTACTGATATCCCCTAGTCTTCTAAGTATCTTTTTTATCAAAAGATTTAAGTGAAATTAGGGTCTTGCTCCAGCCCAGGGTGACTCTACTCCATGTCCAAATCATCTGTGAAATAGGACAAGTAAAAAAACAGATGATCCCTTGACTCCAGCTTATTGCATACCATACAATTCTTAAACCATATTCCACTTTTTTCTCTTCAGTTCTTCAATCATACCTTACAGCTCTATCGTGTCACAACATCCCACAAAAATATCAACTTTATGGTAGTTTAATCTACTAGGAATCCTTCATTCTCATATATGTAACCTCACTATTTGCGACAACTATATATATTGATTTTGTAGAAAATTTCCTAGAGGTCTCCACCTTCCAAACTAATTTGTGTTCTTCCTCGGTTGGATCCATCTGTTATAGGACATCTCTTGCCATTTCCAACTCTCCACCCCAGTGGCCCTCATGGAATATAAGGGAATCAAGTTTGTCCTAATTCAAGTTGTGCTAGTTTTGATCAAAATTATGGAAAAGAAGAATAATAGTTGCACACATCAAATTAGCATGATTAGATATGCTATATTTCCATAACTTACATCTTTGATGTGATACATGTTACTCTTCTATACAAATTTGGAAAGACATACTTGGACCCCTTATATGTTAGGACAAAGGGAGTAGTTATTTCTAAACAAATTTGGAAAGACAATTCTTAGGTGGCATTCTCCCGCCCAAACATCATGCAAGAATCTCACTCTACTACATTACCCACTATCCAACTACTAGTATCTTTCTCATACCAATCTCTCTCACCTCCAAAGTAGTTCTTACCAAAATGTTGAACCTCCTCTTTTGTCATATTGATAAAACCTTCTTGCATCCAAGCACTTATTTCTCATGTTGCTCATAGCCATATTCTCCATTGGAGTAGCCAACTTATAAATCCATCTAACTAAAAGATGTATTCATGCTTCAATGTATATGAACCCAAAGCCTCCAAATATTCTCTAGGCGTAACCAAAGGTTCCTACTTCACCATATGATGATGATATTTCCTCTTATTGCCTACCCCGTCCTAGAAGAACATTTCTCTTGAAGAGTTGTTGATTTTTTGGTGTGTGCCATCCCACATATAGTAAATATATTACATTGGCATGCAACTAGCCAAGCTCGAGTTGATTTTGATGGATCTCTATAAGATAACTAGACACACTTCTAGGTCTCTAACCTATTCTCCGTTAGTTACTGGTTCATTGAGGCCTCGAGTAGCTTCTTATCACTAATAGGGAGTCCAAAATACTTCATTGGAAATTTAACCAATTTGCAATTAGATGCACCAACAATAGAATCTACCACCACTTCCTCTCAGGCACATTATAAACACCTTTGATTTGTAGTAATCGCTCTTCATGCTAAAAAGTTCCATAAACAAAACAAAAAGAACTCAAGGTTTGCAATATTCTAGCCAGAGTTCTCCATGAAAAGCACACAACCGGCATTATAATGAATATTAGTTAAACTCCCTCCACCAACTCAAGGCCTAAACTTATGACAATTTTTTTTCTTAGCAATTGCTTCTAGTGTTCCAGCCATACCATCAACTGCTAAGTTAAACAAAAGAGGGGACAACATATGTCTACGCCTCAATCTTCTATAGCTTATAAAAAATTGTCGAGATTCACCATTAAGGTCAACAACCACTATACCTTCCCCATTGCTTTTATTACCCATCACATGAAATTTGATGTAATGGTACATTCCAACATTTTCCCATGTGCACTTGTTATATAGAACTTCTCAAGAAAAAAATAAACATCTAGTGATAATTGAGTGTTTGAGGGTCTCTAGCACTTGATTTATTGGATAAAAAAAAATCAAAGTCTATGATAAAGGGTCAAGGAGGAATACCAACTAGGAGAGAATGAATAGAAGGTTTCAACTAATAATACAAATCTAGTCAAATTTAATTAGATCAAGAAGAGTCCTAAAACACTATTGGGCCCCTTTTGCCAACTCCCCCTAAACTGTCAAACCTAAATGCAAAATTGTTGGAGACTTGTTTTTGAGCTTTTTACCAAAAATATAAGAATGCCAAACACAAATGGCAAACCGTTGGAGTTAGCCTTCCTTAGTTGCCACGCTATATTTATTCTTTAAATTCTCTGATTGAACTATGTTTTTTTAGTTACTTATATCAAAAGATAATTTAAACTGTTATTTTGAACCGCATTTTGTTTCAGGATAAAAAAGATGTAATCACTCATCTAACATAGAGAAACTATTTTAAAAAATAATGACATAATTTAGTAATAATACACAAATAAATGTAAGAATATTTTCACGTCATGTTTTGCTTAATGATAGTGATGAGTAATTTATCATCAACATAAAAGGGGTGTATATCTCTTATTGGCCAAATGCTAAGATAATATATGGGTTATTCTTTCCATCTTCATAACATAACTTATCGCATAATGGTAACTTTGCTCAAATAGTAAGACCGTGTCGAACGGACATGTTTGACGAGTTTATTTGTGAAATTTTATGACACTTGCTTACTCCATAAATCTTAGGAGCATTTGGTTATACCAAGCTACTACGATGACAGTAGAAATAAGAAAGTTGTACGATGGATAGAAATGGATAAAACTCAGTACTGCTTGTACGGTTTATACCTAACAAGAAAAAAACAAACCACCCCCCCGGTCCAGCTCGTCAAATATACTAATAAAAACCATGGTGGTGCCATCGCCGGGCCGTCGGGGTCCCGGCGCCCAAAATGGCTAGTGCAGATCCCTCGTCCGAGTCTATAAAAGGCTATTCCCCCGTGTCCTCCCCGTACTCGTCGAATCTCTGCACCCTTCCCACCGATCATCTTCTCCTGTTCCAAACGCGCCATACATTTCCGGATTCCGAGCTCCAAATCAGAGCACAGCTCGGCACGACACTCACCAACTGAGAGAGGACGCAGGCGCACACAGGCCATGGACGTGACTATGGACGACGTGGCCGGGGATGTCGAGTTCTCTGGCTGCAGCTCCACGACCACCTCGTCGTCGTCGCCGTCTCTGGACGACGGCATGGGGATGTACGCGTGGAACGCTCTGTCCCCGGTGACCGACTGGGGCTCGCTCTGCCCTGACGACGGCGGCGCCCAGGACCTGCACGGCCTCATCGAGTCCATGCTCTGCGACGACACGCTCCTCGGCTCGGCCGACCTCAACCCGGCCATGTTCCCGGACGACGTGTACTGCTGCTCCAATGGCTCCGCCCCGAGCAGCACCACCACGACGAACCCCGGCACGCCCGTGAACGACGGCGACGCGCACAAGGGCGACTGCCACGAGAAGGGCCTCCGCCTGCTGCACCTGCTCATGGCGGCGGCCGAGGCGCTCTCCGGCCCGCAAAAGAGCCGGGAGCTGGCCCGGGTGATATTGGTTCGGCTCAAGCAGATGGTTTCCCACATCGGCGACAACGCCGCCGTCTCCAACATGGAGCGCCTCGCCACGCACTTCACGGACGCGCTGCAGGGGGCTGCTCGACGGCTCCCACCCCGTCGGCGGAGCCGGCAAGCAGGCCGCCGCGGCCGCGTCGTCCCACGGCCACCTCCCGCACACCGGCGACGTGCTGACGGCATTCCAGCTGCTGCAGGACATGTCGCCGTACATGAAGTTCGGGCACTTCACCGCGAACCAGGCCATCCTCGAGGCGGTGGCGGGGGACCGCCGCGTGCACGTCGTCGACTACGACATCGCCGAGGGCGTCCAGTGGGCGTCACTGATGCAGGCCATGACCTCGCGCCCCGACGGCGTGCCGCCGCCGCACCTGCGCATAACCGCCGTCTCCCGAGGAGGCGGTGGCGGCGCCCGGGCGGTGCAGGAGGCCGGCCGTCGCCTTGCCGCCTTCGCGGCGTCCATCGGGCAGCCCTTCTCGTTTGGGCAGTGCCGTCTCGACTCGGACGAGCGCTTCCGACCGGCGACGGTCCGGATGGTTAAGGGGAGACCCTCGTCGCCAATTGCGTGCTCAACCAAGCCGCAGCGACCACCACCGTCAGGCGCCCCACCGGCTCGGTGGCATCTTTCTTGGCCGGCATGGCCACGCTCGGCGCCAAGGTTGTGACGGTGGTTGAGGAGGATCAAGGGGACGCGGAGAAGGACGACGAGGAGGCGGGCGGCTTCGTGGCGCGGTTCATGGAGGAGCTGCACCGGTACTCGGCGGTGTGGGACTCGCTGGAGGCCGGGTTCCCGACGCAGAGCCGTGTTCGCGGCCTAGTGGAGAGGGCCATCCTCGCCCCAAACATCGCCGGCGCCGTGAGCCGAGCGTACCGTGCCGCGGATGGCGACGGCGAGGCGAGGGCCGGGTGGGGGAATGGATGCGCGGCAACGGGTTCAGGGCCGTGCCCCTGAGCTGCTTCAACCACAGCCAAGCCAGGCTGCTGCTCGGCCTGTTCAACGACGGGTACACGATGGAGGAGACGTCGCCGAACAAGATCGTGCTCGGCTGGAAGGCGCGGAGGTTGCTGTCGGCGTCAGTGTGGGCGCCGCCGCCGATGTCGGTGCCGTCGTCGCCGACGGAGGGGGCGTTCCAGCCCGTGGGGATGTCGCCGGCCAGCGGTGGCGTGGGCCGCATGGACTTTGACTACATTGATTCGTTCCTCGTCGAGCCCGCTTATGCGCTAGTTTAATAGTGGTCAGGTTGAGCTATTCAGCAGTTTTTATCTCTGGTGATTTAGAGCTGCTCGGGTGTAAAAACTTAGTAGCGTGCTGGTTTCTAAAATCCAAAGAGTTTGAGATACGCTAACTCCAGTCCAGTTTCCAATCTCCTTCCGGCAGAAATGCAGAATCTAACCACTGAAGATGGAACAGAACAAATGCTAAAACCAATTATGTGGATAAGGCTCTGCCATTGACAATTTTCTACTCCCTTTTTGAAATGACGAGACTTATTTGATGCTGTTTTGCGCTAATCAATCATTTTTTAATTAATGCATGGTTTTTTTAAGTAAAAGTTTAATGTCAAGTACATACTTATTATTATGATTTTTCATCACATAATGCATATTGATAGTTTGACTATAGGTAGTCTTTTCCTTGTGAAATGAAATATACCTTGTGGTCTCAAACTGAGTAGTAGTTTGCAATGTAACAATGATTATTAGGTAGAGTGGCTAATTTGGCTAGTTATACCTCAAATGAAATAGGATTTGCCGTCAATTATGTAAAGTCTCAAATGAAACTTCCCAGGGATATACACCATCAGACTGAGACTAGACACCGATTACTCCAAAACTTCCCTGGGGAAGTCTGCAAGTTTCCTAGCAAATACCTCGGCCTCCCCCATCATGTTAGAAAACTAAGGAAAATTGATGTCCGACCTCTCTTGGATAGCATTGGGGCAAGGTACATCATCGCATCCTGCTCATACTCCAGACAGATCTGGTGGACCATCCTAGTCATCCTTGGTGCCGACTCGTCGCAAGTTGGCCACGCGTCACTACTTGACTGGTGGGAGCGAAGGAGGCGGAGGTGGCACGGAGAAAAGCGGAAGGGAGCAGACACTCTATTCGCCCTGGTGGCCTGACAGATTTGGAAGGAACGAAATGCTAGGTGTTTCCGCAACGAAACCGTGACCACAAGCCAGCTGCTGGCCTCCATCAAGCAAACCGCCGACCTTTGGATCGAAGCCGGTGCACGCAACCTTAATCGTTTAACTCGCGAGTAATCCCAATTGTATTAGATAGGGAGGCGGCGCCTATTGTAAAACTTTTTTACCTCCCTATCGCGCATGATGCGCTCATTTGTAAAACTTTCTCCTTATTGAAAACAAAAACGCAAATCTTTTGCGTATTCGAGAAAAAACATTGAGGCAATGTTGCCAGGATGGAAAGGGAGATTTCTGGCTTCAACCGAGAGGGTGAGCAATTTAATAAATCAAAATTGGCCAAATGATTCTATTTGCATACTGTGCGGTGTCAACCTTGAAAACCCCACACACATGTGCAAAGATTGCCCTATCTCTAAACAAGTCTGGACCATTTTGATATCGTGGTTCAGGCTAGCTGCACTCAGTGTGGTGAATGACACTGGATTGCTCCATGGCCACTAACGGAAATGCAGACGACAAACTGATAAGGAGAGATTTTGATGGCCTCATGATCTATTGTTGGTGAAGCATTTGGAAAGAAGGAAATAGAAGAACCTTTCAAAACAAAGGCTTGCAGCCAAGGGAGGTGGCGTTCTTATGCAAGCAAGAGATCGAGCAATTCCGGTTGGCCACTAGACAAAATGCTAAAAATCACCGGTAAAGTTTTTTTTTTTTTTTTCATTTTTTCTTCTTTTTCGTAGTAGAGTGGTTTTTTCTTGGCTTTTATTGAGGATTGCTAAACTACACACGTGTGATTCGTTCTCTTTTTCACACGAAAAATTCTGTCCTTGATATGTGATCGAAGTCGCTTCGTCTGTCCTCCGTTTGATTCCAAATTTGTTTCTCTGTCATGCCGGTCCCACAAGCACAGCGCTGTTACAGTTTTGTTTTTGGAAATCGCGCCTTTGTTGTCCGCTTCATTTTTCCCCATTCCATTTCTGTTTCTTCTTTCCAAAGGATTCGAGGCGACGGGGCGGCGTGTCCTCCCGTGCGGTGTCCCGTCGAGCATGGCGGCGGGCGGCGACGCCGCAGCCGTGCCTCTCCGCATCCTCCTGTCTCGCGCTCCTCCTGTTCGCTACAAGCATACAGGTGTGAGTCTTTCTCCGCCTCTCTCCTCTTCTCCAAATCCTGAATCCCCACCGTTCGACCACCTTGTACCAGGCGCCTATATCGGCCTCTCTCCGGGCCTCCAGCGCCGGTTGCCCGAGCGAGACGAGCCTGTGCGGGCTGACCAGTTGCCCAGGCCGGCATCCGCTTCCTGTGTTGTTTGTTTGTTCCGATTTTGTGGGTGTCCGCCGTTGGGACTGCGAGGCGGCGGGATGCGAGTGGCGGGGCGCAGCAGCTCCGGAGGGTGGAGAGGGAGCAGATTTGCGGTCGGCGCAAGGGAGTGGTTTCCGTCAGCACAATGTACAAGGCTGTAGAGAGGGTGTTGTTCCCTGCTGTCCCTCTCACATCACTAATTGTGTAGTTGACCCGTGAGGAAGCTGCCATTTCCATGGCTGTCGATGGTCCCCTAACCTTGCTCTACTCTTCCTCTTGATTACTATTCATGGCAGGGGGCGAGCCCGATGAGCAACTGGTGTACCGTGTAAACTTAGGCTCGATTTTTGGCACCTATGGGTTTCTATTTTTGGTCTCAATTTAGAGGAGCGAACTTATTGTCTGAAATTTGGCTTCAATCTAGAAGAGCAAACCTATTGACTGAACAGATTGATTTTGTTGTGCTTGTGTGTGCGTCTGAAACTTTGCATGCAGCTAAATTAATTCTGAATTCCTTTGCATGCAGGTAAATTAATTCTGAATTCCTTTGCATGCAGGGTTGTGCTGGATGTGATTTCTTCCTTGTTCAGATCTGTCTACTCTGTTGGAAGTACTCTGTCAGTATGTGCTGTGTGCTTATCTTCCGTCAGAAACTAATAATTTGCTGCATTGCATGCCTTCTAAATTAGTATTCATCTTGATGTTCTGTCTAGGTCAGTAGTAGTATGTGTTCATCAGTTTCCTAGTGTCGTGGTTGGAGTTAATTAGTAGTGGCCCAACACAAGGGGATAGGAATCGCAATACCCTGTTGCTTTGCTTTTCTGAATTCTCAGTGTCATGTGATGTTTGTCTGACTGTCCTAAGGGGATTCAATTTGTTAGTGTTTTCATTACTATTATATGTTAACCTAAGGGGATTCAGACTTTTTGCTTGTTATGTCTACTTAATGGTGTCAACAACTACTCTATTCGGCTGTGATAAGGGGCTGTGATTTGCTGTTTTAATCAGGGCTGGTGTGTTGTGTTGTTACAGCTTGTGCAGAGCAGCACCATGATAATGTTACTAGGTACGGTAATGTTGACGTCTGATCTTGATATCTCTGTTGCCGGTGCTTTGTTGGCAATTTCTTATTTTCATCAGAAGCGTCGTTGGGGCTGACCGTGCATGATGAGGCTGTGGTGTTGCCCGTGCTGTATGTCATCCGAGCTGTGCTAGTACTGTTTGCCGATTCCTATTCTTGCAGGAATGATATGGGTGTTTTGTGATATGTCGTGTCAGCGACAACGCTTGGATGAATAGCATATGAACATTTTGTTTTCTAGGATGATCATGGAGAGCAGCTCATCACTGTATTCACCCATCATCCTCTTGCAAAGTTGCAAGCAGATCGATCTACGAGTGTCTTGTGGGGATCGATCTACGAGTGTCTTGTGGTGATCCCTCCCTATCTGTCTGTCTTGGATCTCTCTGGCTCGCTCCTTTCTTGCTGCTGCGTTGTTGTTGAGCTATGCCAGTGCACCTCACATGTCGCACCCTGCATGACTGCTGGTCGGCTGCTCATGTATGCGCACTGCATGTGTCCCTCCATTCAACAACTGTTAGATTAAAAAAGCACACCAGCTAGGATCTGCATTATAAGGGTTGGTATGCCCTCTTATCTGATATAAATGTTAATTCAATCCAGAATGGGGACTGTTCTTGCCATTTTTTAAAAAAATATGAGGGTAACCCTCCTCCATTTCATCAGTCATTGAGGGTTTAGTTCTTTTTGTTAGCTTGCAAGGTTTTCTGTGTTGGCCAGCAACACTAGCAGTTATTGGTTAAATCAGTTCTTACAGTAGCAGGTAGCAGCATATTGTTTCAATGTTCAGGTCAGTTTCACAGTTTCTTGCTTGGCTGGACAATACTCTTATGAATGCCTGCAAGTTGCATGCACGGTATCATTATTTCGCTGTTCTTTGTATTGTGCCAACACAATTTATCGTCTTTTAGTCATAATTTGATTTATTTTTTTTTTTTTTTCAAAAATTTGTTTATTATTTATCCTATCCAATCTCCCATTCAAGCAACCATCATTGTCTCTACGAGCTATTGAGTTGTCAGACCTCTAACTCTTTACAGCCAAACTTTTACAGTATGCATTTTTGGGTAATTAAGAATATTATAATATACGAGCATTCGTTGGGTTAATAATGCTATGCTAGAGTGTGTCAATCTTGAAGCATACAGGCTGCTGCAGTTTTCAGTCACATGGATTTTTTTTATAATCTCAGTAGTAGAAAGTTCATTGTGTTTTATCTTCTCACTATTAGGAACCTGTACGCTTTCAGATTTTTTGATATCTGAATGTGAGTATGCTTTCTATATTTAAGCACATACCAGTACCTTTTGTACATGAGACCACTCTCAGGACAAATTCTTCCTGTGTGCTGGCTGTTTGGATTGTGCATTAGGTTTCAGCTTGTGCAGTGTTTCAATGCTATTTGATCAGTATATATGGTGGTTATGTAATGTTTCAGGTAGCATTTCTGTTTTAGCTAAGTTTTGTTTCATTTTGGCCTTACTCTGTAAGTTGTTAAATAACTAAATTTTTAATTTAGTACAACCAGCATGTGAATTTGATTGAGATTATGGTTTTATTCAATATCTTTGTCAGATGGCTACATAATTTATTTCATATTTCTTTTTTCAGCAAGCTAAGGGTACTGCTGATTCAACATCGTTCAGGGAGGATGTCAACAAGCATTTCGGTCAGCAGTTGCCACCTAATGTAAGTTTTTTACAATTTTTTAATTTACTTAATCTTTGGGGAAACAAAATCTTTTTGTTTGTAAATGGTGTGTACTGTGACTGTTTTCTCTACATTTGTCCTTATATGATCGAAGTTGGCTTTAGGAATTAGGATCTTAGTCGCTTTTGCTTCTTATGTACGGATACACATGTTTGAGCGTTTTAGTTTTCTTGTCTCAATGATTCATATATCTATCCTGTTGCTAATACCATGTCTGGATGTTTTTATTTTAGACTATCTCTTGTCTGAAAGTTTCATGTGCCTAACATGTTGCTAATAACTTGTTTTTAGGTTGTTGATGACTTATGCAAGCTGGTGAATGATAGTACACATGGGAGGTGCAGGTTCTGTAAGATTCCGGCTGAGAAGTTAGTCATTGGTGTTCTTCAGATTCTATCAGATGCTGCACAGATCAAGAATGAGCTTAAAGAGAATGTTGTTGTCCCGGCACCAATCAATTGCACAAGAATCCCAAGTAATGAGAATATGGGAAACCAAGTGAATGGCAATCCGGTTGTTAATGACCTCCAAATGCACTGTCCTGAGCAGCTCATTATGCACAGAGTTCAAGCAACCCAGCATGCCTTTAAGCGCACAAGGAACCCAAATGATGAGTTCATTGGAGGCCCAAGCAATCTCAATCTCTCTTTTTCTGCTAGAAGCAATCCTCACCCTCAGGTTTCGTAGTTTTTCTTTATCATCTTATTATCTTGGTTGTGTGCATATTTTCCATTATTATGTTCTGTTTGTTACTCACCCTCAGTCATATATTGTCTTTTCACCATAAAAAAATATGCTCTATTTGAGTTGTCGTGGGCTTCATTTGTGAATTTGGTCTAGTGGTACCTTTCTCATTTTCTTTAGTTCAATTTCTGTTTTGCATAGTCCCTGATTTGAGGAGGCTATGAGCACAGGAGTGGTGCCCTGATTCATTTAGTACCTTACACGTGAGGACCATCTCCAACTCCAGGTCTGTATATCGTGCTGTTGCTAAATTAATGCAAGCCAAGTTTATTTTATTTTGATCTCCTGTTGAGTTGCATGATTGACTATGCATTTGTTGTCTCATGGATAAGCAGTAATTAATATTGTAGCCTTTTTTCCAGCGCATGGATCCATATTTTTTTGTCAGTACTGTACAAGATTTGAGTGTATTATTAGATCCCTATTTTACTGAACCTTAACTGAGCCAGTCATAGTAGAGCAGCTGCATTAGTTTCTCGCCCCTTGTGTTATTCATCAGTTTAGTCATATCTGTATGCTTCCTAACGTAGTCTTTATTTTTAGTTTCAGTCTTAACTTTAGTTCTGAATTATGCGTAGGAAGTAACAGGAACGTTTTCCTTGTAGGTAGATCTAGCCAGATTTGCTTTTGCTTTGTCTTTCTGAAATGCACATGCACATTCAGGATCTCAGTTTCAGTACGCTGTCACTTGGATATTGCTGCCTGCCAGTGTGCTTCCCATGTACTATGTATATGCACTTCTACTGTCAGATATTCTGTCAAGTCAACTCTCTAAAATTTCACTCGATCTTAGTACTATGCATGCATTTAGTGTATTAGTTCACACTTCAGAGAGATTCTCAGATTAATTGTAGGATTGCATGCATTCTTGCTTGTCAGGATCTCTGATAGAGCCGTGTAGGATCTCTGAATCTCTGAAGCAGTTGTTATGGTTACAGCATGGTGCTGATACTGATCGATCCACAGGCCAGTCAAGCAAGCATAGAACTAAATGCAATCTTAGTAATAGTATAAGATGCTAATACACTAGCATGGTGCTGTCAGGATCATGAGTTTTGTCTTGTAAGTTTCAGTCTTTGTTGTTTCCTAAACTTTTTTTGTATTTAAGCACCATTTAAGTTTCCTGCAGCTTGTCTTGACTAGCATAAGTATCACTAATTTGCTCTTTGAGGATACAATAGTCAATGTAGCATAAGCTGATGCTACATTGAGAATTTGATTGAGATGTCAATGTGATTTTCAGTATCTTTGTCAGATGTCTAAATGATTGATTTCAGTTTATTTTAAGTTTTCTAGCATCATTTCGTTGTGCATGGGTCTTTTCTGAGTCTCAGTCTAGTTTACTTTCCTCAGTCTTTGTTCCCTGTTTTGAGTTATCAGGTTTTGTGAGTCTTGAGTCTTTCTTTCTGAGTTTCTTTTCAAAAAATATTCAGTGTGTTATACAGTTAAAATATTCAGTGTGTTATACGGCCTCGTCGCCTTCCCCGCGCCCACGCAGCTTTTTGTCGTTGCCTCGGCATTGCCGCCCACGCAGCCTCGTCGCCGCCTCTTGCCTAGTCTCGTCCGTCCACCCGTGCGCCTACCCTCGCCTTTTTTTAAATTTTGAAAAGCATGCCCCCCCCTCTAGAAGGCAATTGGTTTTGGGGCAATTCTATTTTGAAAAAAAAAGCATGCCCCCTACTAGGCAATGAGTTTTGGGGCTATTTGTCTTTTGAAAAATAAAAGCATGCCCCCCTACTAGGCAATGGGTTTTGGGGCAATTCTATTTTGAAAAAAAACATGCCCCCTATTAGGCAATGGGTTTTGGGGTTTTTTGTCTTTTGAAAAATAAAAGCAAGCCCCCTACTAGGCAATGGGTTTTGGGGCAATTCTTGTCTTTTTGTCTCTCTCTCTCACTTTAGGTTTAGTCAGTCTTCAGTGTTTTAACAGTCATAAGTCATGTGTTTGCATTATTCCTAGTTGCAGCATTATGAATTAATTAGTGGTTACTTCAATCCCTATATGAAATTAGCGCCTTACAGAATGTAAGTCATTCGCTTTAAGGCCGAGTGGGCCGGTAGGCCCTCGAGGCCGGGGAGCAAAGACATATAAGGCCGAGAGGGACGGTAGGCCCTCGAGGCCGTGGAGCAAATACATAGCAGGGTTCCTATGATATTAAATTGTTGTCTTTTGGTTTCAGTTTTGTTGTCTTCTAGATCATGCACAGACACTAATTGGAATTATATTTCGTTTTCCTGATTTTCTCTTTATCTCTCTCTCACACTCTAGGTTTCATCAGTCGTTCGTCCTCATCGAAGTTTTCAGCCATCTATTTGCATCCAGTTATTCTGAGTCTTAGTCTCAGTCCATTTTACTTTTCGTCAGTCCTTAGTCCCTCTCTTTTCAGTTTTCAGGTTTCATCAGTCTTGAGTTGCACCACTCATTCATTATTTATTCGGTGTTTGTCAGTTTTCAGTTATTCTTTAAGTATTTTCAATAATTAACGAAACAATGATGTCTTGACTTGCACCACTCGTTCATTATTTATTCAGTGTGTCAGTTCAGTTTATTGTTCCATCAAGGCCATAGTAGGAATTTAGTTGTCAGTTTTCACTCATTCTTTAAGTATTTTCAATAGTGATGTTGTGGCGGCATTTTTGCACCTCGTATAGCAGTGCAGGCCCAACAGCTCTAGAGGCCATTGGAGATTAGGAAGACAATGTTCTTTTTGTAGATGTCAACTTCAGGGGAGAAATGGAATGTTGTAGGAAGTTCAGATCATTCCAAGTTTATGGCTGCTCATCTAAGCTTGTTGGAGGATTTTTTCATTTTTGTAGCAGCAAAGTATGTATTTTTGAAATTAACTCAATTTAATGTTTGTTCAAAGTTTTATTTTATAATTTTTCTCATTGTTATTCCATCATTTTTAGATGTCTATACTGTAAATGTAGTCAAGTTTTTTTTTATTTAATACTTGTTTTTCCTGAAGGGGAAGTCAGATCATTTGCCTTTAAATTCTAATGCTGAGCTATCAGGAGGAATCAGTTTCAAGGAGAAATTTGTCAAGTTTTTTTTGAGACCGTTTGCCTTCAGATGTAAGATATTCATTTCTTTCCTTCGCTTTTCATATTAATCTGAGATGTGTTGCAACAAGGATTGTGTTCTTATCAGTCTTTGTTTGATAGGATTGGTCTGTGCTTAGATTGCGCAGGGATGTTTTTAGCTTGCTTTTGAGCTCAATTTCTTTTCCTGCACTTATATTCAGGTTATTGATGAATTGTGCAAGCTAGTTGCTGAGAATTCTTATGGGAAGTGTCATCATTGCATGTTGCCAACAGAAAGCTTAGTTCTAATTGTTATTCAGATACTTGTAGATTGCAATTGCTATATGAAGCCACCACCTCTGAATGCCAATACTGATCATAATGTGTCTACAAGCAATATTTGTTCAATTCTAAGAGGTAATTGTTTTAGCTATTAGTTTTCTCTGTATATCATTCATCATCCTGAGTTTTTTGCTACATAGCAGGTGTTCTGCAGATCGTGTGTCAAGGATTTTGTAACATGGGCTTTTTGCTATCTAGGTTGTGGGCCTTATTGTATCTTTTGTAGTCGGAGTTTTGACTGGGCCATACAATTCCAACATCAACACAACTGGGCATCAAATGAGGACACTTCAACACAGAAAAAAAATGAGCTACATTTCCATGTCCTACATATTTCGTGTGCTAGTTAGGCCAAAAACACACGTTTTTCTTGGCCATCACAATTCGTGTGTTTGTTTAGCCTGTGACACATTAATTTTCTGTTTTTTGTGGATGTCTTTCTGGGATTCCTCTGTAATAAAATTCGTGTGTAACAACAGAAAGAAACACACGATTCTTTTGCTGTGTTGAATTCGTGTGTTTTTACCCAAAAAACACACGTGTGGTACAAACCCCCAAAACACATGGGTGTGAGGTAGACAGGCCCCTTATTGCATTAGCAAAGTTAGAGTGGCTTTGGAGGTTGTAAAAAAAATTATAACACCTTTTTTTAATTTTTATTCAGTCTAATAAAAATTCGGCAAAAGCTTTTGCACCGGCGTCCAGGCCCATCGGCCCATGGCCCATGTACGGACACATTCGGAATGCCAGAATTTTATTTCAATTTCTGTGTTTTTTTTCTATGAATTTGAGCTGATCGTTTGAAAAGTTCTACGCGATTTATTTGAAGTTCTTGCACCCCTACAGGCTGTCCTGCTGTGCAGCACGCTACAGTCTGAAAGGGGGTGGTCTATTCTGTGACTATGATCCAATTTGTGCGCTAGCTTGTTGCCTTCGCTAATTTTCCAGAAGTGGTGCTGGGTTTCTTCGTTAGTTGAAAGAACTGTTATATAATAAAAAAAAATTGATTTGAGTGGCCGTCAGAATGAATGGATACACTGGTGCTGCACTTCGATTAGAACACCTTCATTATTACCCGTACTAAGCAAAGTGGAGCTCACCGGATGTGTCCATGGCCAGCTCCGTGAGTTGCGTTTTGCGAGTGATTTGGGGCGTGTTTGATTTCAGCGCAGTGGGAGGCCAGGTCCGTCCACCAGGTCGTGGCCAGACCGATGGTTGTGGCCAGCCCGGCCCACCGTCCAGGCTGTGGCAGCCAGAGCCAGGTGTACATGGGCCACCCCTTTTTGTTTGGTTGGCTTGCCCTAAAAAAGCCGCACTTTATTGTGGCTGTGTTTGTGGGCGTCATCCGGGGAGTCAAATGGCTAACGGTATGTACCCGATGGATACTAGTCACCCATACCCGTACCTGCGGGGTCAAATCCGTACCCGTCGGGTTACCCGTGAAAGCATATGGATACTAATTTCATTCCATACCCGTACCCGTCGGGTATTTTTTACCCGACGGGTAATCCATACCCGCTAATATGCCCGAGTTCATGTGCTATATTATATATTCATATGCTTATATGGGCCAAATACTTAGCTATATGGGCCAAATTTATGAACAATACACTAGAGTTCAGGAATATATATATATACTTAAATGCTTATATGGGCCAAATTAATGGGCCATATGTTTACTTGGGCTAAAATTACGTATCAGCTATATATTTGTGCGGGTATTTTCTACCAATCTATTATACGCTGGTATGGATACTACACTTCCATACCCAAACTATCATACCCGATGGATACAACATTTTACCCACTAACGTATCCATGGATACCAAATGCCCATACCCGCCACTTTATCGGGTAAAACCCATCGGGTTTTCGGGTTTCGGGTACCCGTTGACATCTTGATCTGGGAGCCAGGTCCGCAGTGCAAAATCACCCCAAAATCATCCCCACTGCGCCAACTTAGGCCGAGCTCGGTGGAAACGCAAGAAAATGGCATAGCGGTGGAGCCTGGCCCTAGCTGCTTTAAATCCCGTGCAACACAGGATCCAAAGCTGGGCTAGGGAAGCCAAACATGGGCTTGTGCTCCCGTGGTGCAAACAAAAGAACTCAGGCCACCTTGCCAAACACGCCCGCAGTGTACATGCCTCTTTGTTTGATTTCTATGCACCTGGAAAACAGTTGAGTTGGTGTTTGATTTTTGGTCCAAAAAGCTAGTGATATTTTCACATTCAAACATTTGGTAGACTTACCACCCACTTTCTTCTCTTTGACATTTCGGCCAAGCGCACTTGATGAGCATGGTGGCGGCATGCTCCTCGTCGATGAGGACCTCCGCGTCTTGCGCCGTGCCTCCTCGCCCGTCCTCATGGTCGTGGAGCCCCTCCGTCGGGTTCTTGCCATGGACCTCACGCCGCGGGTGCGGCTCACGCCGACCGCCAGCGTCGCGAGCTCACCCGTTCTTTGGGGGAATCCGTCGGCGGGTTGCGGTTAAAAAGCTCGGTACCGGCCGGCCCGTGGCCAACGCCCGTCGGTGGCGTAGGACTCGACGCCGGCCGGAGGGACGCCGACGGCCACGACGGCCATGGGAAGCCGGTCGTGAGGGCGCTGGAAGAGCGGTCCGGGACCATGGCGGCGAAGCACAAAGTTTTTGCCCGTCGGTTTTGTGGTTGGGGCGGTTGGCGGCGGGGCGCCGTAGATATAATTGGGAGGTGAGCCTACGGAGGTGACAGGATGCATGGAGGATGACCGTGCGAGCTCGGACGAGCCCGGCTCGTACGAAAACGCAATCCTGGAGCATTCGGCCGCAAACCAGGAGAGAGAACGAATTTTACATCCCCGTGGCCAGGCTCCACAACAAGACCAGGGAAATCAAACAAGCGCATCTGCACGCGGCGGGCTTGGCCAACGGGTTTTGGCCCATATCAAACATGTGTTTCGATGCTCTGAAGCACTTCCAAAATTCCAATGGCGTTCGTGCTGATTTCTTCTCAAGATGCCCATGTCATCTTTAAGGCCTGTGTAGCATTTTTGGGCCTTGTATTGTATCCAGGCCTCGCATTCCGATTTCGTTTTGGAGCCTACGTGGAATGTGGTCACTCGAACGAGTGGGCATCATTGGAAGGACAAAACGGCCGCCGTTGCCTCGTGAAGTCGTGAAGGAAATCAGAGAAATTGTCGCTGCAGTTTCCCAAGCACATGATCCCATCAAAAAAAAAAAAAAAAAAGAAATCAGAGAAATTGTCGCTGCAGTTTCCCAAGCACATGGCGCGATTCATGATCACTACTCACAAGAGTAGTGCTGCATATCATCGCTTTTGATTGCTAGACTAGAGACCCTGGGACTTCAGCTACGAGTATTAGTATCCGTAGTCAAAAACCAAAGCAGCAGATAAACAGAATTGTCAGTCCAAATGGAAGAAAAAAAAAGAAAAACACGAATGAAGGCCGCAATGTTATTGATTCAAAACACGTGAGACGTCACATGTGGTTCCCATTGAACTCGAAACAGCGTGCCTGAGGTACTGTCCACAAAATTCAGTGTTTCTTTCCTCGTTTCCGCCGTGCGTCGCATCTTTTCTCCGGCGCGGACCACGGAAAAACACGAAAAACACCGGGCATATGCCAAAGGCACGCACGGGCCTACCGTCCAGTGTCCAGTCCCGTCAAGCGGGCAGCGCTGGGCTCTTTTGCCGTGCCCCCACGCCATCCGCCCACACAACACAAATCTCGCGTCGGAGGCCGCGGCCCAGAGGAAAAGCAGCAGCCGCCAGCCGCGCGTTAGCGGATCACACCAAGGGACACGCCTCTCCACTTTACACGCCAGCAGCGGCCGCCGGCGACGGCGACCGAGGTGAGGTCTCAGGTCGGGACTCGGCAGACGGAGCTCCCACTCCCAGCTTCTCCCGAGCAGCTCCTCCACCTGCAGGCTGCGGCACCAACGCGGCCTTCGCCGCGAGCCCCTCCACCTCTCCCTCGGCCCTACCATGCGCGAGGCCCACGCCCACGCTCTCGCGTCCGACACCCAGCTCCTCCCGTGCCTCCGAGATGGCGAGCCAAGACAAGGTCGGGTGCTCCTCGCCCCCGCTGCCCCTCGACCGCGTCCTGGCCGCGCTGGTCGCCAGCGCCGAGCAGCTCGGGAGGCGGTGGGAGGCCGCCGCCCGCCTCCGATGCGGGAAGGCTGCTGGGGCGGCGGCGGTCGGGAAGGCGGAGGGGAAAGGGGAGGTTATAGAGATGCACACGCCGCTGTTCTACGCTACCTGCGCCCTCGGCGGCCTCCTCAGCACCGGCCTCACCCACCTCGCTGTAACGCCTCTCGACATCGTCAAGTGCAACATGCAGGTCCGTCGCCGTGAGCGGGAGGTTCCTTTGCTTGTTCCCCTTCTCCATGTGTCAATGACTAATGTAATGGCGCTGCTGTTTGCTTCAATGTTCCTTCACTCAGGTTGATCCTAGCAAGTACAGGGACATCCCATCTGCCTTTGGTGTCATGCTCCAGGAGCAAGGCCCCGGTGGCCTCTTCAAGGGCTGGATGGCCACACTGGTTGGGTACAGCTGCCAGGGGCCTGCAAGTTTGGGTTCTACGAGTTCTTCAAGAAGTGCTACTCTGACATTGCTGGTCCCGAGAATGCTGAAAGGTTGAGGACATTGATCTACCTTGCAGCTTCGGCTTCTGCTGAGGTGATTGCAGATTTAGCGCTCTGCCCCATGGAGGCTGTCAAGATTCGAGTTCAAACACAGCCGGCATTTGCTCACTGCCTGATTGACGGGCTTCCGAAGATTGTCCAATCTGAAGGTGCCTTTGGGTATAGATACTGCATGGCTTGTATAATCAGTTTTATTGTTCAAGTTTTTGGAGAGAAACTCTTTAACACTGGGTGCAAATTTCAGGCTTTACAAAGGACTGCTTCCTCTTTGGGGTCGCCAAGTTCCCTGTAAGTCAATGTATTGTTAGTTTTTTCATTACAGTTGCTTGTTAAGGGTCATCACTGCTCATTTCATACACCCATTAATATAATTTTGATCAGTACTGAAACTTCTGTAATCTAGTCCTGTGTGCAGCATTTGCTCTGCTGCTTTGTTTCATTGCTTACCCATGTGGCTGGTGCCAAAATTCTAGTACAAAATATAGTTTTGGACCGGATGAATTGTTACGGTAACAGCTTTTAAAGCTCCATGCAATTCATTGTGCTCTGTGCTACTGCACTAGAAATCTAAGTTATCAAAGCACACAACGATTACTAATGTAAAGTATGTCTCTATGTATCAGATTCCGTATACTTATTTCATTTGCTGTACTTTCTGGTCCTGTGCTAACCATGTAGAAAATGGAAACAAAAATGTATGGCACCAATTATTTGTTACATTCTTTTTACTAAGAGAAAATTACAGAGGATGATCTTCGAGTGTGGTGTTTATGGATAACTTGAATAAATAAACTGTTCAGTTGACTATCCAATTTCTACTCACCTTTCAGACACTGCAGAAAACATTGCCATAGAAGCCTTATATGTTGACCTGTGCTCCCTATGTCCCTAATTACTTAATGTACTATCCTGCAGACACTATGATGAAATTTGCTTGCTTTGAAACCATTGTTGAGATGGTCTACAAGCATGCAGTACCAAAAACCGAAAAGACCAATGCAGTAAGCCACTACAACTGGCAGTGAGCTTTGCAGGGGGTATATTGCTGGAGTATTCTGTGCGGCTATATCTCATCCTCTGCGGACAATCTCGTATCTTTCCTGAACAATGCACATGGAGCCACCATGGCTGATGTAAGCTTCTAGTCCTATCTCAAATAAAGAATAAAGATTCAAGGTTGAAAACTTAGTATATAGATTCGTCAAAAAAAAGAAAACTTGTATATATATAATTTAAGCTCATCTAATTGTCAGACCATATTATTCTTTACCATTTTGTTGAGTTGCTCAATTTGTGCTTCTGACCAATTCATCATACTTCCAGGCCGTAAGAACTCTTGGAATGTGGGGTCTTTTCACGCGTGGCCTTCCTCTTCGTATAATCATGGTTGGTACTCTCACAGGAGCGCAATGGGCAACCTATGACGCGTTCAAAGTTTTTGTTGGATTGTAAGTAAGCCATGTTATGTCTCTAAAGTGTGAGTGTGTATGAGCATCACTAGCCGTCTATGCCATGATATCAAGTCATTTCATGTTCGTTTTGTTATATAATTGTACAGGCCAACATCTGGTGGAGTGGTTCGTAGCTGTGCTGCTGCCTCCTCTTTGCACCAAGATGGTCACGAAAAGCAGAACTGACCGCACTGAGAACTGAGAAGACTTGCTGAACCAACGCAGAATAGGAGATGTACCGCACTAAGAAGATGTGTTGAACTGAACCGAGAAGATGTACTGAACAGATGTACCACACTGAGAAGATGTGCTGAACCAACGAAGCAGAATAGGAGATGTATTGTGATTTCACTGAATTTTGTAGGAGTTCGAAATCAGATTGTTGTTTTAGCTAGTACGAGCAAAAGAGCATTCGCTTTCAAGGGGCTTTTGTTTGGAACCTCTTGAGCAGCAGACGTTGTAATGATAAACAGCTTTAGAAATGCAAGTGGTTTCGCCATGCCTGGTGTAGCAGTGATTCTGCCTGTGTGACCATTCTATTCGTCACGTGGGATTATGGTTATCCTGGAGGCTACAGGTTCGACGCATGGTTACGATGACCAAGTATACGATGCCTTCCGAAGATTGCCCAATCCGAAGGATACAATCGTTACCAAGAGCACGTGTGAAAGTCCCTCAAAAAAAAAAAAAAAAAAAAGCACGTGTGAAAGAACATAAGAAAACGAGCTTCAAAGATACAACTGTAACATGAGAATATGAGATCAGGAGACAGAATACACGCTCTTGCTATTTTTAAACAAATACTTGGATTAAAAGTGGATACAAAAAATCCAACAAGCTGGCATCTGAGTATAATCCCGCAGACCATCTAAGCCTATGACAACATACAAAGTTTGAGTTGAAAAGCACAAGGCAACACAAGAAAGCGTGAAACTTTTGCTGATTGTCAATTACTGGAAATTGCTAGCTATAAGCAGTCAACTACTGCTGTTGCCCAGAAAAGCCTTGCATTGGAGGGCGCGGTGGAGGTGCTCCAGGAGTGAAGTTAGGTGGTGGTGGTGGTGGAATCATTGGCCATGGACCATTTGCCACCAGTGGTGGAGGCGGTGGAGGTTGAACACCCCCAATAGGAGGTGGAGGAACCCTAGGGGCATTCCCATAGGTGCAGGAGGTGGTGCTTGAGGCGGGGCGGTGGAACTTGGGGTGGGGAGCTTGCCCGGTGGCCTCGGTGGAGCACCAGGAATCCCATTCCCATTAGGCAATGTCCCGGGAGGAGCTGGTGGTGGTTTATGAGCTTCTGGTGGTCTTGGCTTGAAGTACAGTTGCAGCTGTTAGCAAAACACAAAGTATAGTTGTTAAACCAAGATTGCTAAGAAAACAGCTAAATTCAAGGTAAAAATTTGTTAAAAAGCAAACTCACCAGGTATTCCTTCTTGTCAGGATCCCAGTAAGAGAAGAATTTGCTCGCTGATTTGTCAATCTCTGTGCTTGGTATCTGCAGCAACAAAAAGTGTTAATAACACTAATTAACCAGTGTACCTCATGCCCTGACATTAAAACCCTTTGTTAGAGATTACCTTGAATGCAATGATTTCATAGGGCTCTGCCGCAAAAAAAAAGTAGGTATTGATACCTCTTATCCCAACTTTGGACTTTCTGTACAAATAAGATGAATAGATTTTAGTGAACAGGACACCAGATGGACACACTTAGTTCAAAGGGCATGCTCAGAGTCAGAGATCAGGTTTACCTGTTCATATGATGACATGAAACGATGCCTTGGCTTGCAATTATCTTCGATTTCAGGGTAACCAATCTAAAATGAAAAATGTCAAAAGTTATTGATCCAAGCCTCCAAATGTTTGTATCGCATCAAAATAAATGGTAAAGCGAAATTTGCAAATTATGAGGTATGATGTCCTTAGCTCAATACCTACCATTTTACCTTTTGTCTTATGCCTTTTTATGTGTGTGTGATCTTTTATACTTGTTTCATATGGGTTTCATCTCTAGCCTACCCCAACTAGCTTGGGACTAAAGGCTATGTTGTTGTTGATGTCCTTAGCTACTGTTGTATACATCAAGGCTGTATTTTATTATATTATTCAGTCAAATGCATAAAACTAATTACTTCTAAAGATAAAAATAGTTTCAGTCTTTCAGATGAGAAAGACTAGTCAAGGAACAGAGTTGGGAAAATAGGCAATTACTGGTGTATTATAATTTGGAGAACCTATCAACTATGCTTATCAGAGAGACTGCCTTATCAGAAGATAAATTCCAGACAAGATAAACACTGGTTTCAAAATTTGAGCTTAAGCATTCTTTATATATAAAATTTAAAGAGACTTCTATGTGAAATGATCTTTAAATGCAAATAAGAAGTAACTTAACTGGAATCAATATAAGATCATTGGCATATGAAACTTGTTAGGTGCCCTAAATTACGTAAGAAAAATAGAAATACACCAAAGGTTACATGTAGATATGTCTAATTAGAGTTAAACAAAATCCCTGCATTTTACAATTTTCAACGTATAACCATGTGTGAACTGTGATGTGAGGACTTGGTAAACAATGTGAACACGAGGAATACTAACCTCAAAGAGAAATGAGTGCTGCTTCGTCTCAGGATCATATTGTTTGGTTACTTTATACCCAGGTCTGCCAATCTTAACTGCAAGAGGAAAGAAAGCTAATGAGAACAACTGATGAGAAAATACTGTGTTGATAACTTAAGTTGTACTGTACTACCAAAAGGTGACAACAAAACAGGAGGGACTAAATAAAAGCTTATAAAAAACAAAATGCTTGCAGTAGAGTAATAAACTAACACTAACTCAGATAATTTTTTTCTCGAGGAACATCCATTGGTATCAGGGAAACCCAGAGAGCTTCAACTTAACAGGAAAGTCTTTTATTGGGGATTGGGCAACTAAAAACAACAATTTAACTTTTCATGTAAAAAGGTTCAGGTTTGTTCTTCATACTCTTGGGCCTCCTTTGGAACCCACAAATTTGCAGGAATCAGTTCAATTCCAACAGAATTCAGGGGTGGAAAACACAATCCAAAGGGGAGGTATTGTATTAAGTGAAACTACAAGAAAAAAAACATGGAAAGGTCGGCAATGCAAAGTTTAAGTCGAATAATCTTTCAGGTCAACATGCTATGCATCAATATTGGGTGAACTAAACTCCATTGGTGATATATGGATGGATATAATTTTGCTTCAATCTTTCAACTTACATATTAACCACGTAAGGAAAGAGATTGAACCCGTTTCTTCATTCTAAACACTCTGAACAAGCATAGCATACTTCTATCTGATTGGACCATACAAAGTCCAAGCAACTGCAGAAAGTAAATAAGTAGACCTAGTTGGTAATTGACGATTCTAATTAACAACAACAATTTTGCAGATAAAAGGGATGAGGGATTCTGTTTTTTTTTTTTTTTTTACACACCAGACTTGCGGGGGCAAGCTTGCGCTTGTTGGGCTGAGGCTGCGCGGGCGCGTCCTTGGCCTCGCGGGCGGCGCGCTTGGCGAGGTTGGTCTGGTGCCGCTTCCCCTGCGTGTGCGCCAGGTAGTTCCCCTCGTTGTTGTGCAGGGTCAGGCACAGCTTGCACTCATAACTACAAACAAGCAGAATCAGCACATAGATCGAGGCGAATCGAGACGGGCGCGAGTTCGACGAAGAAGCTAGGGTTTAGGGCGGGTTACCTGCCGAGGTGATTGCGCATGAAATAGGGGTCCTTGGCGAGGTCGATGGTCTCGAGGGCCAGGCGACGAAGGCGCTCCCGCCGGTCGATGGCCTCATTCTGGGCGGAGGCGGCGCCGCCGCTGCCGGGCTTGGAGCCCCACTCGCGATCCATGGCGTCCGCTCGGTTTGGCTTGCCGCCGTCTCTCTCCTCTGTTCGGATTTTATTCCGGCTCAGGTCGGTCAGTCACTACTATGTCGGCTAAATCAAACCGGGCCCAACTCGCGGTCGCGGACTCGTGACAACAAGGCCTAATCCTAATTCGGCCCAATCATATTTTTGTATTGCAAATCTAATTTGAGATTTTTGCCCTTTATAAATTTGTAACCTTGGATCTGGATTTGAAAGGTCCTTTATTCCAAGCTAAGCAAATCGTAGCAAAGTGAGAGATGAACACGGTTTGATTTGATTAATGTGCTCCTGCTACAGCACCAATGCCCATCTTTATTTGATCTGATGAATCTGTCCATTATTGTGCCAAAGTTGCCAAATACAAACAAGATTACAACCAATCACCCCATTAGACATTTAGAAGTACACATATTATGATCCATAGTAGACATTTAGACGTACACATACTAGGAGGCATTGAAACAGGATCATGGCTAGTCCAAAGGGTAGGGGATGGTGGCGATGTGGTTGTGCGCCACGGTCCCGATCCACAGCTTGTGGCCGACCTCCCGCACTTCGCTCACCAGCTTCATCACCTCGCGGCCCCGGTCCTCGAGCACCTCGACGACGCGCCCCTCGCCGTCGAGGAGCGCGAGCACCGTGTGCATCCTCTTGGCGGCCCTCCTCGTGAGCATCTTGAGCGTCAGCGGGAACTTGAAGTAGAGGTTCCGGAGCCACGGCCTCTTGGCGAACACCTCCTGCGCCGGCGTCCGGCAGCAGTCGATCGCCACCCAGAACTGGCCCTTGCCGTTGGACCGCACGTTGTCGGGGAAGCCCGGCAGGTTCGCGAACACCTCTACCTCGCCCGTTCTTGGGCCTTCCAGCCAGTACCTCATTATCCTGATCAAGGCCAGATGTGTGGTTTGTGTTCATACATAAATATGGAATATATATATGTGGTAGAATCATGAGGAGCAATATAATTTTGTTACCTGCAATTTGTTGTTTCGGAGAAGAGAAGAAACTGTTGGTCCTCTGAGATCTGCACGCCGTTTGGGAACACCAGCCCTTTGAGAACGACATGGACACAGAATTTGTTTCTGGATCATATCTGAGCAGCCTTCCCGTGCCTTCTCCTTCTAACAAGATGTTCAAATGGTCCCTGCAAATTCAGCTCTTTTCTGGTTAACTACTCTTTCAGCAGGAATACAGGGGCAGAGGAGAAACCAGAGTGTTTTGCTTTACTCACTTTCTGCTGTATCTCATGCTCGTGTCAGTGAAGAACACGGACCCATTGCTGTGGACATCGAGGTCGTTCGCGAACCGGATGAGGTCGCCGTCGGCTTCCCTCGCGATGGAGGACGCCACGCCGCCGCTCTGGCCAATGACCATGAGACCGTAGTACGCGTCGGCGACGTAGAGCTCGCCGGTCTCCGTGTGGAACCTCAGACCGAGCGGCCGGCCGCAGAATTCCTCCTTCTCGTGCTGCTTTCTCGTCGTCGAGTTCACTCCGTTGGCACAAACTTCCTCTGACCTTTGCCAAGAAACAACAAATGCACATTGCATCATGTTTCCCCAGGAAGAATGCAAGAAAATCAGATCAAATATCTTCGAGTTTGTGTGTATATATAGCAACAAACGAGTGGACGAGCACTTACCAGTCAGGATTCATGACGGCAAACGTCTCCCCACCCGGCCTCCTCGCCCATCCACCGCACGACGCGGCCGTCGGCGGCGAGGCGGCGTACGGCCCACGACCCTCGCCATCGAACTCGATGGACTCCGGCCCGAACACCTCGCCGACGAACTCCAGCCTCCCGCGCCTGAGCCGGTTGGCATTGTCTCTGGGCCAGCTGCCCATGACCTCGCCGTACGGCGCGAGCTCATGCTTCACCGGCCGGTAGTCGATGCCGGCCAGCGGACTGAGGCCGAACGGGTCCGCGACTATGAGGGCCAGCGCCAGGGCCGCGAAGAAGAGGTGAGGGTACTGCACGATGCCATCACGCCCTCGCCGCCACTGCAGCTTCTTCCTCTTCTCTTCCATGGTGGACGAAAAAGATCGGCAGGGGTTCGGTTTGCAAACAGGGGAGGCTGTGATCTTAATGGATTTGTATGTGCGTGTATCCATCGACTTGCATGGAAGTAGCATGAGTAACATGGATTGTTTGGGAGTAGGTGTCCTCTTGGTTCAGAATAGCCAGGGAACGTGGCACTTTATAGACTTCTAGGAGTTCATGTTTTCGTTGCTTGGACGGTGGTCCAAGACGAACGGTTGAACAAAGCATGTCTGCACTGTGAGATGACACAGCTTCTTGCCACAGAAATTGTGGCAAGCAAAATCGCCTGACATTTTATAACACGGTGCTAAGAAAGTGTGTGTCGTGACAAGTTGTGCCGGCGAACCAAACATGCCAAAAAACCTATGGCATGACCAACCTTTTGACGTGGCAAATTTTGATCACGAGCTAAACAATACTCGAGGCGCGTTGACAGCTAGAAGAACCAAACGGCATAGAGAGTGTTTTATGGACAAACACTCGGAACTGACTTCTTTGGTTTTTCACTTGTTTCCATGGATTTTTAAACCCATTTTCAGTCTAGATTTTTGGCTAGATTAAAAAAACTTCTCTACACTCTTCAACTCCTTGTCTCAACTTCGATCTTTCCACACTTGGAAACATACTCCAATCACGCGAAAATGTCCCTGTCAGTCGTTGTCGACGGCCAATCTGGAGGTGAAAGGACAATGAATAAAATAAAGAGCAACTCCAAGAGACTCTCTAATCCTTCCGAAATGGAGATTTTTAGTGAAAAACTACTCTTCAACATTTTCTCTAAATGATTATCCAACATAGTTATCTTATATTCCGAATTTCTTGATAGCTAAAACTTTCTAGAGTGTATACAAGGTATACAACTATTGGAATGTGAAAGAATATAAAAAAACGGTTTTGTGCAAATGACTCTCTAAATTTAAACAATAGAAAGTGTAAGTGATTCTCGCAAGGAACCGGTGGCCACGTCACCCTAATTTTTTTTTGCCTGTCCGATCTCAACGTGGATGGCTAGGATGGTTCCCGCGGGATTCTGGTTGGAGTGGCTTCTACCCGGAAGCTGGCTTCGACACAGCTTCACAGGCTTCTTGACTGAAGCTGCAAAACCAAATATATAGCTGACTTCCCTCTTCTTCCTGAGCCCAGACCCTTCTCCGCTCTCATCACCTATCCATCCATCGACAAAAAAAAAAAGCCTCCCTCTCAATTTCCCGACGCCCACACGAGCGGCGACGACGGCGCCGGCACGACGGCCCTCCCCACCCCCCCTTGTCGCGGGGTCCAGGAATGACGGCGTTGCGGAGGAGGCTTGGCCCAACGGCGGCGTGGAAGAGTGAAGGGTGGCGGCCCCGTGGCATGGAGGAGCGGCGGCGGCGGCGACGCCAGTTCGCGCGAGTGTGCGAGGAGAAGAGAGGAAGAAAGAAGAGAATGAAAGATCCCTTGTGGTTTTTGGTAATTGAGTGTCAACATTAGGTGAACTAATAATGTGTGATTGAGATAATACACAGGAGATTAGTTCACATATGGTGACGCAATGAAGGAGCTTTATTGCATATGTGACATGGCATGGAGTCGTGTGACCAAGGCGGTGAAGATCAAGACAAGGCTTGGCTTGATAGACCGGTTGCAAGTGTGACGGGCAAGTCGAGGCAGTGAAGTGATGGATCGCGAGGCGGTGAAGCTTGGGCAAGACTTGGCACCGACAGACCGACGCAACGGTGAAGAGCAAGTGAGGTCAAGATAGATGGACCAAGAAAGTCATGTGATGATATGAAGTGGATCATATCATTCTTGATCGTGTTGGTGCATGTGTTGCATTGACACTTGAAGATGGAGCAAAATGAAAATGCGCAGGGTAAAGGTATATAACATATAGGGCATTTCATTTTACCAGTTTTTGGAGCTTAGAGAAGTTTATGACCGGGTTTAGGATAGATGGCCGTACTATTAAGAGGGCAAACTTGTTTGCATATCGGTCATCTAGTGCCACTTGTGCGATCTTACTTTGCGATGTGTTAGGATTGAGTGACGTGGTAAGAGCAAGAGAAAATTTCTTTGAAAATGTTTGTGAAAATGCTAACACACATGTGCATGGTGATGTACACTTGGTGGCGTTAGCACATTTGACAAAGGAGAAGTTGTTTCGTGTTTCTCGGACACTAGGACTGATCTTGGAGTGGAATACTGCTTTCATCCATTGTGCTTTCGATCAAGTAACCATGTGGGTTGTGTAGCCTCTGAATAAGCTTTCCATAGAGTTTAAGATCATCGAAAACGAAGTTCGGATGAAAGAGTTATAGTCGTTTGATCGGACGTTGGTGCACGCGACCGACGCGGCGGGCGCGAGCGCTCCACGCTGAGCTGGACCGAGGCATTTTCAGCCCAGTAGCAGACCAAGCAAAAGACAAATGCCGATTGGGCCAAAGAAATAAAATGACCACTCGGTCAGGTTGGGCTGAGAGAAACGAATAAGAGAGAAAAGAAATAACTTTTTCTTTTTATTTCAAACTCCTTTTAAATGGTTTTCAAATCAATTTGAATTCTTTTGCACATTTGATCAAATCCAAGCAATACAAAAATAACAATGCAGCAGCATGAGTGCACAAACATGTTACTACCTCATGATAAATTTTAATTTTATAAGAATAATTATTTATTTTCTATATTCAATGCATCACGAAAATCGCATAATTAAATCAAATTAGCTATTTAAAAATCATGCAAAATTTCGGGTGTTACAAGTACAGGTTGGGGTACCATGGCAAGCAGCTCAATAGCTCATCGTCATGGCGCTTGGTGAACCAAATCCGAATCCCCGCGGATTCACGGCGTCGAACATGCTTGCAGCTCGTGCTTCGCTGCACCACAGCCCTGCACACGCTGTGCTCGCGCCCGCCGGAATCGGTCCTCCCGCGCCTGTGTGCTGGGGTCATCAAGGCCCGTTGTACTTTTGAGGTCATCTCTTTGGGGTTGTCGCGCCGCCTGCCGTCATTGCCGCCGCTGGCTCCCATGTCACGCCCGGTAGCGTCGGGGAGCCTCCCCTCGTGATGCCGGGGCCGGCTGAGCGCTCGCGGCGTGACACCTCGGTGTGGGGCCCGCCCTAGCCGAGGGCAAAGACACTGGAGCAGCTGCGCCGTCCACCAGCACAACCAGAGCACTGCGAGGCAGGCGAGGGAGGGAGGCAGGCGAGGGAGGGCTCAGTAGGAGGTGGGCGTGCGCCGCCGCCGTCGCCTTGCCCGTGTCGGAGAGGGGAGCGACGAGGGAGAGGGCAAGAGCGAGGGGATGAGAGGAGGCCTGGACTACGGGGAGTATTTTGCCATTGTTCGAGGGCTTTTTTACAAATTGGCCGCGACTGGCCTGATCTGGGCTGTCCGGCCAGCCGATCCAACAGCCGGGAGAAGCCCGTGACGTGGCCGCTCTCTCTGGCCAGCTTTTGTTGCTTGGATTCGTAGGGTGAAAGATTTGAACAATTTGAGTACCAACCCCGGTTATTACTGACTACTAGTATAGTGCTCGTGCTAACGCTACGGCTTCATTTCAGGCATGCACATGAGAAAAACAAACATCGATAATTTTATTTCAGAGTTAAATTTCACACATTTAAGTATGTAATATCACTATTACATCATGGTATACTTCAAATTCTGAATACATATGACACACAAAATCCTGTTTCACAGGGTGCTAACATTGGTATATTTTGTACCATTCTATTATATACACAGAAAGTCTGTAGAAAGATGCATCTACACCTCAGGGAGTACGATGTTTGTAGAAAGATGCATCTACATTTAAATTCGAAGTTTCTTCTTGAAAGTGAGGTGGATATTGAGCTCATTCACAAGCATAGTCAGGTCAATCCCTCACTCCCTCCTCCATATCAGGGCTTACCATTAGAAGCGGTTTCATTACTTCCCATAGCTCTATCCATTTTACTATTCTATGGGAAAAATGGTTTGTCCATCCTCTCTTGTACTTTCCTCATCTGAAACAATCAAGAAAATAGTAATCTAAATGTGTATATCTGTCTAATGAAGAAATCTCTATTTTATAGAAGATAATAATCAAGAATTCAAGAACTTAAAAATTCATAAAATAGTATTAAAGAAAAAATATGTATGGATGTAATATATAATCTAGATTTGACATACGGGAAAAGGTTATGTGATCAAAGCATTCTGGGTGTTCATTTGTGCAGTTTTCACATCCTCATTGGCCTCCAATCTGGATATGCTAAATTTATCTTGCAATTCAGTTTTGCTTCCATTTTTATTTTTCCCCACAGATATTTGATCTTGTGTTTGCGGTGCTCGTTTGCGCTTTGGTGAACTCTCAGGGCTAAATAGTTTTATGAGACCCTTCACCTTTTCCTTTACCCTGCTACTACGTCTTCTTTCTGAAGGCGATCGAGAAATTTGAAGTCAGGCTAGCTGATGAAACATCATTCTTTGTACGAGCTGGAATCCATCTATTCATGAAGAGAAAAGGTGCCAAATCATAATTTAGATATTTTGAACGACAACAGTTTCATTAAGTCTATAAGAAAACGGCATGCCCTTTGCTATTATAATCGTTTGATAAGCTGAATGCACTTTGTACTCTAAGTTAATAATATAAATTTAGTTACTCTGATCTTTTTAACCATGGAAAGGGACAAAATATACTTGGTTCAGTACTTTTAGCCGGTGAAATCTTAGAATATGTCAGTAATCAGTAATGAAATGTTCGGATCACTATAAAAAAATGAATACATGCATTTTGGTCATTATCACCTTGCATGTAATCCTCGGAGAGTAAAGGAATATGTCAATCCCTGGTTTACTGAGTTTGTGCTATTGTTCTCCAGATTTGGAATCTTCGTAACCTGCGTGACTTTTGGATGTTCCCGTGGCAGTTCATGTTGTCTGCAGACTTTTCTTGTACAGTAGCTGGCAACACTAACAAGGGAACCACCTGTTCTGTCACTTCCATCAGGAACAAGAAATAGGTGTAGTCATCACAGTTTCTCCAGAAATATACCCCTCTTGACATGAATACCAAAATGCATCAAAGGGTTTTTTTTTTTTTTTTTTTTTCAAGAGCACGCCTAGGCGCAAAACATAAGAAGATTTCGATCATTTGAACAGGAGCAAATAAATCACTTAATGTTACGCTAACTGATTCGTTTCCGTCTTTCAGATTCATGTTGATGTCAGTAAATAAACAGGAAAAACAAAGTGACATATTGTTTCAAAAGCTCTGTCCCTGCATTAATTTGGTAAGTGAAGTACCTAGTGAATTCAAAATCCTCTTTTTAACTATTTTAAGTAACAGGCCAGCAGCTAATTTCAAAGGAACTTTCCCTCAAAAAAAAAAAAAAAAATTCAAAGGAACAATTTTCAACAACACAAAAGGAACTTGTATTGCAAATTTCTGACAGACACCGGTCACAAAAGAAGCATGCGTTCCATGAATCGATTGTTACTGTCAAATGATACAATGATACGAAGAACAAAGTGTCTGTATGGCTTACCAGATCGAAGTGGTGATAGAAGAAAAGTATGCTGCCTCCACTGCAACAAGGAACGCTCCCAGCCCTCCTCATCTGCCCCTACTACTCCTCATGGTTTGATTTGATAATTGCTACAGCTGCCACCAACAGCAAAACGAATCCTAAACTCCAAGTTCAGGAAGCCGCCGCCGCTGTCACACGCCTCCCCAGCAACGTCTGCACCCAGATCCGCCGCCGCCTCTGCGGAGCTGTGACAGTAGGCCGCGCTGCTCCTCTCCTCGCCCGATGAGCCGAGAAGGAACGCTGCATCGTAGACGACGGGTTGTGAGCGTCTTTCGGAAAAGCTCCTGGCTTTTGGCGTCCTGTCCTGCCGACTCCTGGCGGTGTGCATGAGCACCAGCGCCTACCGGAGGTGCTTGGCCATCCCCATGGTCCTGGCTGCGCCCGTCACCGGCGGCGATCTGGGCAGCGTTTGGCGGTGGCGGCGTCTGGCCCTAGCTGCGTTCCTAGAGAAGCAACATGCCGCGCGCCCATCTGGTGGACCAGTAGAAGAAGGGGAGGCGAGGGGATTGTGCGTCGTGACCCCGCTGATCCCGCGCGCGATCAGCGCGGGTGGGAGAGGATGGGATGCAAAGCTCGAGTGACGACGGGCGGAAGACCGGACGCCGGGCGGAACGCGACATTGGCATCCATAGGAGTCCATACCAGGAAAGGAAGGATACGAGGTAAATTTTGAACACAGAAAAGGAAGGAGCGCGTACATCTCGGGAGGAAATTGATCGGAGGAAGTTTATTTGTCGCGCATGCATCCGGCGTTTATTTGTGATGCGTTAGGAGTAAAGGACCATACACTTATCTTTGGACGTTGGATGGTGTTTGAGTGATGAGAGAGAAGATTAAAGAGTAATCCGGAACGTTTATTTGAATACTTTTGAACGTAGCAAAGTTGGTGCGTTAGTAGGTTAGATAGAAAAGAGCAATCTGGTATAGAGGATATACACATAACTACATATGAACCAGTTCAGCTTCGTCTCTTCCTGGTTTGAGCAATCATATGATGTTCACAATGGAAATGAAATGTCGCATCAATACATATTATTGATTCTTGAAGTGTTGAATTGCTAATGACTGGACTGAAGCAGTTCGATAGCGAGTCAATGAAGATCGCAATTTAACAATAACATTTTTGGTTCATTATTACTCCCTCCGTTCCAAATTATAATTCACTTTGCCTTTTCTAGATACATTGTTTTTCTTTATCACCTGGGCTATATTATCACTATGTCCTATATACTCCCTCCATCCCAAATTGTAAGTCGTTTGACTTTTTTGACAACAAGTTTGACCACTTTCGTTTTATTCAAAAATTTGTGTAAAATATTACTTTTTTTGCCGTGGCTTTTTTTATTAATATAACTTCTTAAACAATGACTTGAATTTAACAATATTTGCGCAATTTTTTTTGAATAAGACGAATGGTCAAACTTGGAGCCAAAAAAGTCAAACGGCTTACAATTTGGGATGGAGGAGTACATAGAAAAAAAAAAAATACATCTAGAAAAACCAAAGTGAATTATAATTTAAAACATAGGGAATACTATTTACAGAATACTGTCATAACAAGACATTGTAGAAGTATATAACATTGACTTCTAAACATCATTTCCACTTTGTAGTTAGCACAAGAGGTGGAGAACCAGCTCTCAAGTCTCAACTGTTCCACGTCACTCCAATCATCAGTTCATCACCCATTGATGATACCAGCTCCAGGGTACAATTCAAATGTATGTGAATGAGATGATATTCCACTTTCCCCGCCCGTAGATTCCTGAACTGTAAGTAGCCTGATATGGTATGTATGATTGTCTACTACGATTCATTGCTCAATCCCATCCAGGGTTCTTATCGAGATGACTGGATTTTTCTAGTTTATATTCAGTTTGGAGTTTGGATTGTTGGATCGATGTAAACTTTTGAACTCACCAAAGAGAACACGTGCTCAAAAGTTGATGCGTTTTCTTATGAACTTAACCAAAGTCTATTTGAAAAAAAGTTAGTTCATATGGCAGCTAAAGTTGCTCTGTAGTTTCGAAGAAGAATACAAGTTGTACCATCCTATGACAGATACAGGCATACAGCCACTTTTTGAATCAAACAACACTAGGAAGTCTAAAATTTGGGGCGAAAGCAAGACATTAGCAATACTGATCCATATGTAGTACTTATAATGTTCACAACTGGTTTCCGAATTGCTGATGGTCAAAGGAATCATAATGGAAGTGGCCTCCAAAATCGAACGAAACAAAATTATACTAGTGGCCAAGACTTTGGATCTGCAGTAAGTAACACAAGACAGGACTAACAACAAACTCATTTTTTCTCTTTAGCACTCACAACTTCAGCTCACTTCTGAGTATGACGCTTTAGAGCGGGCAGGGTGGAACTTCAAGTGTTGTACCGGCCTGGATCTGGCCCCATCCAATGAGGCGCCAATGCTTCTCAACGCGACGGCTCAGAGCAACCTTCTCTCCTTTGCTCGTGCAGACAGGCGCAGTGAGCTGTAGCTTGGCGAGATCGTTCTTAACAGCGAGCACACGAGCACCTGTGGACATGGATCCTATGTTAAGCATGAGGATCTCGCCCTTGGTGAGCTTCGACACCTTCCCTGCCTTTTCTGTACCTTTAGTCCTCACACCCAACAGCCTCCGGAGTAGAAAGAAATTGATCTGCAAAGCAAATGTTCAATGACATACATAAATATAGCAACTATTTCTGTCCATCTAATAAAGTCATAAAGGATTAAAAGATTTTACAAACCTCAAGCTCTACATAAACATCAGGTAATGAACCAACTTCACCGAGAACCTGGCCAACCAGCCTATCAGCACGCGTTAGAGTTGGGTCCATGGTTGTTCCCACACCAATAAGCCCTCCTGGTACAGCAAATTGGAGTTCATTCTGCTCAGCATAGAGTGAGACAATCCTTGAGTATATTGGGGTGCACTTAATGTTTCCAGTCTCATCTTTCATGACAATGCCAGGGCGAACTTCAATCTTCTGGTTCACCCTCAGGACTCCCTGTAAAAAACCCCATTACTGTTTTGTTCATATTAAACACAAGGAAAATAGAATGGTAGCACCATGACCAAGATGTACATACCCTGAGGATACTGCCACCAGCTACACCACCCCTAATTTCATCAACCTCAGAACCAGGCTTGTTAACATCAAAGGAGCGAATAACAATCATGTTGGGAGGCGACGTAAAGTTCCTTTCGGGGATGGGGATTTTCTTCACGATGTACTCACAGATAACATCAATGTTGTATTTCAGCTGGGCAGATATAGGCACCACAGGTGCACCTTCAGCTATTGTTCCCTGGTCAAATGAGCCCAAAAAAAAAAAAAAAAAAATCAGACCATGAAAGAGAAGACAATGTAACAAGAGAGGTGGTCATAAGTATTAGATGGTGCCGCAAAGGCACACTGAATATTGACCTGGATGAATTTTTGGATTGCTTCATGCTGATTCATCGCTGCGCTTTCCTGGATAAGATCAATCTTGTTCTGCAGAATGATGATATGTTGAAGACGCATAATTTCAACAGCAGCGAGATGCTCAGACGTCTGGGGCTGTGGACAACTTTCATTTGCTGCGATCAAAAGAAGTGCTCCATCCATGATAGCAGCTCCATTAAGCATTGTAGCCATGAGAATGTCATGTCCCTATTCAAGGAGATAGGTATTGTTGAAACATACGATTATTTCCTATATCATAATTGATCGACAAATGAAATGTCAAAGAAATTCAGATAAGCAATTTTTTTACCATATCCCTTTTAGTTGTAACATAACATCATTAACCATTGAAAACTTAATGCAACTACAACTCCATGATCAAAATTGACATAGTGCAAAACAAAATATAACTATATGTAGCATAGTATAAAGCTTATCACTCATCTACTTGCATGCAGCGACTTTAATAAGGATTTCGGGTGGCACAATATAATTAGGCCTGGAATATTTAAAAATTAGTACAAAAAGAATAATTCTAGGGGAAAAGTGGTAAAGATTTATCATACCGGGCAATCAACAAAAAGAAACATGTCTCAGGAGTTTCATTCTAGTGTTTTCAAATCCAGGGACATCACATAGAGGGCTATCTTCTTTCCCGCTTCCATAGGCCCTTAATTTAAATGAAACAAAGTCAACACATGGTGCACAAGGGCTTCATGACACAGCATATAATTCTTCGTATTTGATCAGCAAATGCTAAATAATATATAATAATACATTTTTTTTGGAGAATTAGTCATTAGAAAGTTCAAGCATGGTCTTTGAAACATATAAACCAGTAAATGAATTGTGTGAACAGAAAAGATTCAGCATAGGCCAACGCTTAAACCATGCTGACTTCTTCATTATTAGCAAGTGACAGAATAGAAAGATATGATGTTAATTAATAGAGAACTCTGACATTTAGTGTATGATAAGCATACTTGTAGCACATTGGTCGCGGACATCTGTCATCCTCACATTTGTAGATTTTTGCATTAGCGTAACCCAGCTTTATAGTAATGTTACGTTCCAGCTCATTCTTGAACCGAACAGTCTACAAAGCCAAAGTTAAGCCATCAAAATATTTGTAGAAAACAGATAATATACCAAGCACAAACATGGTGAAAAACGTTTAGACTCAAAAAAGATCAGTTGCTAACCAGTCTATGTCATTGTAACAGATACAGAGAAACAAAAACACAAACCACAACAGTCCTTTAACTAAGGAATATAATCAATACTTTTATGTCACAATAATATACTAATACAAAAAAATCCCCAGAAAGTTCTGTGGCCATATATATTTAACAAAATTGTATATGTATTCCTAGAATGAATTTCAAACCTTTTAGAGCAGTTTGCCACTAATGTACCAAATTCTAAAATGTGTGTCTAATCATCACATGTCAGAGTAACATGATGAACACATAAGCAGATACAGAAAGATGACACATAAAACTGACACTAAATACATAACTCGGATTCAATGCTTGAAAATAAATATTATACTAGAATATGTGAACCACACCTGAACTCCAGATATAGCTTTCACAACAGTAGATTTTCCATGAGCCACATGGCCAATGGTACCTGAGATATTTGTAGAAAAATATTATGCTACCGCAGGAGGCCTCATTTCGCATAAGTTTGAATACATAGGAAGCTAAAAAAAAAAAAAGTTCAGCTGTTCAGAAATCAAAGGTTTTTGTATTTATATACATTATCTAGAATGCACCATGTACATCTTTATTAGGCACAAATCATCATATAGAAACTAGGCAGATACCATACCACAAAAATAGTGACGTGGGGCAACAACAAACAGCAAAGGTTTAGCGCAATTAATATTAGGTAACATGAGATTTCAGTCTGATATAAACGGCTTAATCAGATGCACCGGTAGGGAAGAGGATGGCTCCAACATTTTAAGTATCAGAAAATAAGTAATAGCATACACATCAAACTCAAGAATTATTATGCATGAAGTACAGGGCTGCAATAAATGTGGGATGAAGAACCACCGTGGAGTTCATTGCACAGTGCCACAAACAAAGATCTCAATTCTAGAGATAATTATTCTAGAAATCAGAATAGATTTTGTACATAAGAAAACTTCAAAGAAACCAAATAAAGCAATAGATCAGGTGTGCTGACACCAAATCAGAGAACATTACAACCACGGTAAAGGGATTGCCATCCATACCAATATTGATTGTTGCTTGGCGTGAGATAACTTCAGGTGACAGTGGGTGAAGCTTCGTCACATCCAGTTTGCTCAAGTCCTGTTCCATCAATCCACGACGAGCCATCTTGGAAACTGCACATTGTAAATGGAAAGATAAACCTAGCATCTTGTTCGGTGCTTACTCACTCAATACCAACTAAATGAACAACAGCGTTAAGCATTCGTCCTCTCTAGGATAGCATCGCCCGTTGAGAACACATGCACAGGGATAGCATCGCAAACGAGAAGACACGGGCAGGATCGAAGGACCAGCGGCATGGGCGGATCCAGCTGGATGCATGGGAATACCCAATTATTTTGAGAGAAAAAAAAATGAGGGATCCCATGTATGATATATACATGGTTTTCAAGTCGTCGCCTAGGGTCCCCATCGCCACGACCAAAATCCAGCAAAGCAAAAGAGGAGGCGAGGGAGATGAAAGAGGAAGAGCAGAGGAGGACCAACAGGGTTTGGGGAAGGCCAAACTCCCATCTACGCACCATCGGCTCTCATGGCCATGGCAGCTTCCTCACCGGCCAACTGCACAATTAGTGATGTGAAGAGGGGCAGCACCAGGCCACAACAGCCCTCGATCTGCATAGAGTGGAGAGAGATCTGCAAGGGGGGCGCATGGGAGAAGGGGAGGGGAAGCGGCAGGGAGGACCGGAGGAGAGGTGCCGGCTGCAGATGTCAACGGAGGGGGCAGAGAGAGAGAGAGGCGGCACCTGATAGAAGCAGCAGCACCAGCGTCGGCGTCGGCGGCGGCGGCCCTCCAGTTGTTGCCTCGTCGGAGAGCGAGAGGGGGGCGAGAGCGAGAGGGGGGCGAGACGCGAGGCGGCACAGAAGGGTTAGGGTTTTGGGGGCACAACGGGGCGTGACGGGAAGTTGGTAGGCGTCTTCTCGCCATGCCACATATATCAGGTAACGTGGAAATAAAAGATAATAAATGAAAAGGAAAGAAAAGAAAATAAAAAGATAAACAAAAAGAATAATAATAAAAAAAGGCCACCGAAAAAGAAAAAAAATAAAAAAGAAATGGAAAAGGACATATAGAAAATAAATAGAATAAAAAAGAACGAAAAATAAAAAGAACCAACAGATTTAAAAAATAATAGAAAACAAAAATAGAAAAATAAAAAAAAAAAAAAAGAAAGAAAAGAAATTTAAAACAAAAAAGAAATCAATGAAATAAATAAAAAATAAAATAAGAGCAAAGTATTATGATGAGCGACTAGCCGGCTCATGTCTACGTGGTGGTGGAGAGAAAGTGAAAAGAGAGAAAAAAATGAGCGTCTCACGACGCGCGCCAAGGCCGGCGACTAGGCGCCATTGGCGCAATTGGCTCCGCGTGCGGCTATGCCATAAATAGTAGCGGGCCCCGCCCAGCTTTTACCGCCGGCGGTTGGTGAGTAGCTTACTTAAACTATTAAACTTGCTATTAAACTTGCTCTAAGAACCAACGTAAAGAAACGCGTCAGAACTCACGCGGAAAACTCACCGCGTGCGTCGGAATGAGCGGGAACTCACGTGGGAAACTCACCACGCGCGTCGTCGCTGGAAAAGAAAAGAAAAAGAACAAGAAAAAGGGGCGATGTGGGCCAATCGGGCCATCAAGCCATAGAAAGTTACTGGCGGCCGAAAGCGGGGTGGTCGGCGGATGTGGCGCGGAAGATTTCCTGTTCGGGGGACCTTCTCCCCGTCGACTCCCAAGCCTCATCCCACACGACCGTTAGGGGCGGCGGGCGATACAGGGCATTGGCGGCGCTTGAAGCTCAGATCGGTGGCATCAAGACCACTGGGAGGCGACACATTCATCTTGCACGCTGCAGAGGGTGGTACACATCTACCTCTCTCGTCCCTACACGCCCGGCCGACTATATCTACCCGCCGACGCCGCCATATCCAAATAGCCGGGAGCGAGCAACGAGCAAGTCAAGCAACACCGACTCGGGAGACGGAGATGGCGACATTTCGGTGCATTCATATGAAAATTCCTATAACGCCTCTAATTCGAGATGAGTAAAATGCACTTTGATGTATTAACTTTAAGTTATCTGTTGGATGTTAGTCATTCCTATAATGAATGTGTTCCTATTACACTGTAAAATGTTAGAAACTATTTATTTCAAGCTCGGTAATGAACTATGGTTTTCTTAGTTAAGTTGGTCTAGTTCTTGTTATGCAATCGTATATCTTACCATTCTTTTTCTTTCTAAAATCGTTAAATGGTTTTTTCGCTGCTATAGCCAGCCATAGCTACTCCTACGGTCCTACCAAAAGAAGGTGAGGGCTTAGCTTTTTTTTTTTTTTTTTCATGGGGGATTAATACGTCGGTGACAGTTAAAAAGAAAAACAAGCTTCTTGTATTGTTTTTTTTTTTTTTTTTTTTACGCTGCTTATCAATCAAATAGGTCAAGAGATTTTTTTTACTCTCACAAAGATCATCAATGCCAAAGCCACCAAAGAACAATACTTGTCTCACAAAGATCAGCCAAATGCCAGAACAACCCGGCCGAACAGGCTCAACGGAACATACAAGCACCAACCAGGTTCGAGGGCTCGAGTCTGGTTGACCTGAACCTGTGCTCGTCAACCGAGTCCCGACCGGACGGTCGGTCTCTCTACGCGCAACGACGAAGGTTCGCGAATCCCCTCCTCCAGTCGGCCTCGCCTTCTTATTATTCTCCGCGGAACAAGCCTAGTTTACATCGCGAAGGACGGCAAGGAAGATCCAGGGCGACCGACCATGGCTTACGTCGAGAGAGGTAATCTGATTTCCGAAGGAATTCCCCATCGGTTAGGAATTTTCTGCTAGTCGGTTCCCCTGGCGGTCCGATCTGTCTATTGATTTGATTACGCGCATGATGCTATCCCGATTGTCATCGGGGTTGAGCATCTAGTCCTATTGATTAGGGTGCTAGATTATCGACTCATGCTGTCTGTATAATCTTGTATTTCTAGATGCATACGGGAAGTCCTAGGCTCCTAGCCATAAGCCTTAGAATGGATGTGGATGTTTATCCATGATTTTTGTACTTTGAGGGAACAAAGTTCCAGCCTCTACCATCCAGGAATGGTACACAGCTGTTGTTTTTCTACTTAGCAAGCAGATCATTCTTACTGCCACTAGTAGGTGTTTGGGTGAAGGGGAATTCGAATTCCCCTGTCCAACGAGATCCCTTATGTTTGCAACTTCTAGGCAACAATATTGCACCCTTAGGTAGGAATTACCTCCTGCAGCGGGGCGTGCAACTCAAGAATTGACTGTGTTGCATATGTTTGTGTGAGGCGTTATGAATAATTACTGTGAAGGGCGGGCCTGGTGCAAGTGGTAGTGCTCTACCGCCTGTAATCGGATGGTCCCGGGTTCAAGCCCCAGCCTTCACATATTGCACATGGTGCGGGTAAGGCTTGGCGCTAAATATACCCTTCCCCAGACCCCGCGCAGTGCGGGAGCCTACGGCACTAGACATTGACTAGCAAACCACATGATGAATGACTGGAGCACTGGACATCTGAATGCAACTGTGATTTGATGCTTGTGCGGGGTCTTTATCCATTCTCGATTTCACAGCCCCAGTTTTACAGCTGTTCCACTAGAGGCAGGACCCTTATGTATGCACCAGTATCACTGATGGTTTTATAACAAAGAGAAAATTTGCTAATAGGGCCATCAGAATTTTCGTACATACTTGATATTTTGAGCAGAAGTACTACTGTAGTTTGATGTTTTTGGCTATCAGTTATACTGAGTTTTTTTCAAGAAAATCAGCGAGTCATTTCCTTTCAACTGGAGCTGAGTGCAAAAGATGTAACTATCACTCAGCTACTGAAATGTTGAGCTAAATAACATGTTTTCAAGATTCAAGAGTGCTGTCTTTGTTTCTTTTTCACAGTTTGCTATACATACTTGCTATAATGTTTGATAATGAATATAAGCTGAAGTACCTTGCAAATTTGGTAAGCTTTTTCTTTGAGTTAGTCACTTCGGCCTCATCAAGAGGAGGCTTGTAAAAAATGGAACACCACATAAGATACCAGTTGTACATTTTTTAATGCAAGTGTAAAAGGAATTCTCTTGTATATCTAAAGCAGAATGTTGCATGCATGCTGGTCGTGGCGGTAAAGTTCCCTTTGGTGGGGACGGTGAACACACTGGGTTCAATTTTATTCCTTTGAAAAATGTAAATATGAACTATAAAACTACTAAGTAGAAGTATTGTTTGGGGGCCTTTCCTGTGAAATCTCAGTGCAGTCCAATTCCCCTGCATAATAAGGACAGAAGCATACGCTATGCACGGGACTATAAGCATAACACCTAAGGATACTGCATTTGGGGGTTTCTGTGAAAGTTTCCTCTTATTTTTTTCCTATTCCGTGCTTATCAGTGGGTTTTCTTTTGCACTGATCTGATCACTCACCATCATAATGATCCATGGCTCCTAATATGTTAACACGTTGGTGGTGCAGCTCATTTGAGCACCTGTATCACTTAACATCAATATGGAAAGGTGATATTTGAATGCACTTCTGTAGCTGAAGAGAAGGTTATATCAACTCATTTGTAACGCCGAGACCTAAAGTGAATAACTTAGAAAGTAGTATTAGGTTTCCTTGAGATTGTTCCTGGTTCAATAGAAGTTGGAAGTTTGTGGGTTTTTTTTCCTCTAAAGCCGTTAAGTGTTTGATTTCAACATTGTGGTTTTGGGTAGTGAGGCCACAGAAAGTCCGAAGTGACATCACATGTTTACAAAAGTAATTCATTGTGGCAAAACGTCAAGGATCACAATACTGTTTGTGGTAGTTTATGGTCGCTTTTCTTGTAAAACAAAGGTGCAACTCTGATCTTTCTGGGCTGAGTTTCTGTGTGTTTGTTTGGGTGTATGAATGTTTGTGTGGTTCCTTGTTTGTTGGGGATCTTTTACCCCCTTTTCCTAAAGGGCGTACCCAGTGTTGTAGGCTCCCGCACTGCGTGGGGTCTGGGGAAGGGTATTTTAGCGCCAAGCCTTACCCGCACCATGTGCAATATGCGGAGGCTGGGGCTTGAACCCGGGATCTTCCGGTTACAGGCAGTAGAGCACTACGACTTGCACCAGGCCCACCCTTCTTTTACCCCCTTTTCCTTTCTTAACATAAATATTCAAGAAAAGAAGAACAATATTTTTGTCCTGATTTTAAGCATCAAACTACAATAAGGTAGCTTATAATTGTTTCCGAACAACATGCAGTTATTTCGATATACCACATTTTGTAGTTGCATCAAATTTGAATGCTTGTCTAATGGATAAGTATGTACTAGTGGCCAGGGGCAAAGTTGATAAAGGTATTTGAACTCAGGTGGACGCAACAGGAGGTTGTTGCATTCAGTTTTGAAGACTTTGAAGGGTCTTTGAATTTTGTTTCTGAAATAAACATGCAGTTATTTGGATAAACCGCGTCGGATATATGTCAGATTTAAATGCTTGTACTAAGTCTGTATAGTGGCCAACTCATTATGAAATTGTTAGGATTCCATTTTAGTCCGTCGCTTTCCCTTCCCCGTCCTCAACACAAGCACACACACTGGATTGCCTTTTCGTTATTCTTATAGGAGGGCTTGTATTTATAATCTATCAAATCAGAGTAAAGCTCATTTTCATCTGTATTGTCTTGCAGGTGTTGTGAAAGACAAGCGGACTATATGGCGGCTGAGCATAATCTCAGACTTCTTTCGGGCTATTGTGAACTTCATCAGAATCTTCATTGACACACTGTTCTCAGTAAGTAATCAATCTTACGGCTTACTTTTCATTTTGTTGCATGTAATTTCAATATTTGAGAAAACATAATCTAATCCTTGTACTTGGACCTTTTAGGTGGATAAAACTGACAGCTACAAGAAAGGATATGGTGCTGGTAAGAAGTGGGATGGTGGACCCGGTGGTGGTGGTGGTGGGCGGGGCCCATATGGCGGCGGAGGTGGCGGTGGAGGTGGAGGATTTGGCGGCGGAGGTGGAGGTGGTTCACGTGGTCCTCGCACTCTATCTGACATCCAATCCAATAACCACAGTATGTGCTGATTTCTGGACTACGCTGTCCCAATTCACCATTGTAAACTTCAGTTTTCTAAACATCAGTTCTGATTTCAGGTTCTCTCCCAGCTTGCGGATCCTGCTGCGGCTAATAAGCGCGCAACCGTTCTGCCTGATGACTGCTTAACAGATGAATAAACATGCTTCAATATATTCTGAAGAACATCATAGCTATTGATATGTATTACTGTCAGACGACTGTGTTATAATCAGTGTGTCGTTATTAACAGCCTATAAGCTTGACTCTGTCATGATTCACATGGTACATCCATGGTTTATCTTCTTGTACTGTTGTCTGATTACATAATAACTATACCAGTTGGAAAGTTTATAAATTGTCTAGTGTGCTGTTCCGTTAATGTATAGCAGTAATTGGTGAATACAGACGGCGAGGCACCTGCGGCCTGCGGGTAGTTGTATTTGATCGATACAGCACGAAAAAAACCGACTTTACTACTACTTCTTCCAAGCATACTTTTTGTGCTGTGCTGTGCTATTGAGATTCAGGTACCTGGGCCTTTGGAATTGGAAGTTCCTCAGTCAGCAGCAACGTTTTCTCCATCCTCAAACCCGAGTATTGGCAAGGGCTCAATTAACCTTATCGCTTGCTGTTAGGACTAGGGTTTCGGAAATGTTGGATGTGATTGATTGGCTAGTCAAAGCAAGTATAACTATTTTATGATGAGTGAGCTGATAGATTGGAACCGGTTCTATTATTAGCTTTGTTCTTATGCTCTAGCCAAGTCAGCCGGCAGTATTATTGTTCATACCACACTCTATGACTAGAAAAAAGGTCGCGGCGTTGCCGCTTATGGCTAGTGTACGTGCCCAGACGGTAATTTTTTCGATAGAAACCATACATCACATTTAAGAATAAAATCAGTGGTTTATCGATCCAAATACAATTTGTATTATAGATGGTCGTCCTTGTTTTGTGCTAATAGCGAACAAAGACATTATGGTAGTTAGTTGAAGCTGATGATTAGTTCACCCAAAGATAAAATTTGCATAATCAAAACCATTATTTTAGCTATTGCTTTGTCTATAATAGAAGGCAAGATAAGGTCGCCAAGAGTAACCGAGAGTAGGTAACTATTACTGGATTCGTCTTAAGATGGACTTGGCAAATTCATTGTTCATTGTCTGAACCGTTGTAACAAATACTAGCCTGTGGTGATGTGGTCAAATTGCTATTTTTTAATCAATCAAATACATGTTGAGAACACTTTAGGAATGATTACACGATATAACACCGATTTATTCAATCTGTGGATAGGGAGAACTGACTGGACCAACTCCACCGGTGGCTTGCGTTCCGCCATTAGCTCAGGTGACCTGTAGCCGGCCACACCCATGCCTTGCCCAGGAGCCGCCGCTCGACAGAGCCATCGGTGCCGAAGCACATGGTGCCGGTAGCCGGATAGTCTAGCTCCATTGGCCATGATTGAAAGGTCGGGGTGGTATGCGGGCAAATGACGAGGGGCTTCGCCGTCGTGCCGCAGCTCCCGGCGCTGTCGCCCGTCCTCGTCGCTACGCTGCCTGTCCGCATGGACCCGCACCGTGTGGCCCTTGATTCACCGCGCCGCAGCGCTGCTCGTCATACCGCGCGTCCCTGCGTTGAGCAGAGCAAAGCACGCGCTCGGTGCTATAGCGGCGATGCGGCGGCGCTGGAGCCTGCGTTGGGCCACGAGCACCCGCGCTGCGCCTCGGCTCATGCTTTCTCTTCGATCGAGACTCAGGAGTCGTTACGTAGCCTCTGGAACCAGGACTTGTGTACAAGCCACGTTGAAACGCACGATGATCATCCGTTTGAGATCTGACGCTTGAGAGAGAAGCAGGCGACGTGGCTCAATGAGAGGCTCGGAAATGGTGCAGAAATCGTATGAGGAAGATTGGCTTCATTCATACAAAAAGCTTTAATTATAGGCCATGTTTGGTATGGCTCCACTTCACCAGTGAAACCGTTTTTTATAGCTTCTCCATGAAAAGCTCTATTAGGGGGGATGGAGCCGTTTTGGTAACTTGTTTGGTAAGATAGCTTCTTCCTTAAACCTCTTTGAGAGAACGCTTTCAGGGGCCTATGGGTGAACAGTGGCGGAGCCGGTGATGACTTTGTCAATCATAAACATTTACCCATAGGATTATGCATGGTATAACATACTAGTACTTACATACACTTACACGTGAGCGTCTACGTGTGGGCTCCATTTGGCAAACAAAAAAGTTGCATTGGGGGACAAATATTGCGAAATAAGCAGGCAAAATTCTCATTTGTCATATGTATGTATTTTGACGAAAGTAGAGGGGTGTCAGCAAAAATCACTAAACCAAAGCAGAGACGATTATGGGGGTGTTTAGTTGGTGAAATATTTTGGGTTGGGGTACTGTAGCACTTTTCGTTTGTATTTGATAATTATTGTCCCACCATGAACTAACTAAGCTTAAAAGATTTGTCTCATACTTTTCAGCTAAACCATATAATTAGTTTTTTATTTACCCAGATTTAATTCTCCATGCATATGTTACAAGATTTGATGTGACGTAGAACTGTAGTATTTTTTGGGTTGAGGGTATGGGAGCTAAACATGCTCTATTTCGTACTGACCTGTGGGGTCATTAAACCTGGCCCAGCATGTCAGTAACAGATCTAAAACGTTAGTAATGCTTAATTTCGTTTTTTTTTTCCATTTGCCACCCCCAACTCCCGAAGGCCCATTCCGTCGTCTCCCCTCGGTCCCATCCCCCTTCTCACCCGCCTCCTCCTTTCCCCTCAGCCATCTCCTTCCTCACCTCGCCATGGCGTTCTTCTCTCACCACCATCTCCAGCAGCCACACCCGCAGCAGGCGCCGCCGCCGCCGCATCAGCAGCAACCGGTGCTTCCTTCCTTCAGGTGAATGCTCGACCTCAATTTTATTTCACCCTCTTCTGTCTAGAATTGTTTGTTTAATTAAGGTGAGAAATCGCGCTGAATTTCCCCTTCGGATGCCGCAATTCTGGGCAGGAACGCGCTACCGGTGCCTGTGGATGGCCAGATCCCAGCGCCTCTCACCTTCTTCAACCCGCCGCCTGCCTTCCCGGAGCAGCCCGCGCAGGCACCGCGTGAGTTTTCTCCGCGAATCCTCTCTCCGCTTATTGGAGTTCCGCTTAAATTGGCGCTGATTTTGGAGGAATTTCGCTCTGTTCTGGGCAGTGGTGGATGCGATGGGGCTGACGGCAGCTGCGGGGCTTGGATGGAGGCAGCCGAGGGAGCAGGAACTGCTCGGGGAAAACTCCCAGATGTCGTCCATCGATTTTCTGCAGACGGGCTCGGCAGTGTCGACGGGGCTGGCGCTGTCTCTGGAGGACCGGCGCCACGGCGGCGGAGGGGCTGGGAACTCCTCCGGCGATTCACCGCTGCTCCTGCTGCCCATGCTGGACGATGACATCTCACGCGAGGTCCAGCGGCTTGACGCTGATATGGACCGCTTCATTAAAGCTCAGGTCACCCACTCATCTTTCTTGCTAACAAACGTAATTGTTGATGCATTGCAGTACCAGCGTGCAACTTTGTGCTGTGTGCTTTGTGTGGTTCTCCTCAATCAAGTCATGTAACTGTTTTGGGGCAATTGTCTAAGCCCTAGTGTTTGCATGCGATGCCGTGTTCACTAGTCTGGGTGTACATAGATAGTAGTATTTGGTATGGTTGCCAATGGAGTTGGAGCACATAGATAGTCTCTAGATCGAGCTTTGACATCATTTCCTCTTTTATGTCTGATTTAGCATCCAGGTTCCCTTCTCACTATCTTCCATGTTTTGGTATTTTGTCTTGTTCAGCATCACAATTAATATCAGCTTAAACGTAGTGCAATTTGATAACACTAATATCTATGAATGAAGCATGTTGAGATAGATTTTGCATTTTTAAGTATAAGACAGTAACACACTAGCACATCAAGGAAACTGAAGTGCAAAAGGAGGATGTCCCCCTAGAACAACACAGTTTGTGTCATTTCATTAAGAAGAGAAAAAAAAAAATAGGAGAATTTTCAGTAGAAATGAATCTGGATATTCATCTCCACGTATGTTGCACAGGTGTAGGGACCCTCTGTGATCCATGACCAAAAGTGCAAGATATTTGTACTTACTTATAATAAGTTAATAACTATAAAACAAATTCTTATCTGTGCCATTATGTATTTCTAGGCCTTATGCCTGATATGGTTGTATTATTGTTGATATATAAAATAATAATTTTTTTTATAGTGCAAGGCATCTTTCATGTGTGTTGGGTTTCTTAGTTCATATCTAACTAGATGATGCCCAGACGTTGCTGCAAGAATTTTATAGACTTTTAGGATGAGAATTCATGGAGTTAAAAATATAGGGATTTATGATAGAAAATCATGTTATAATGTGCAATCTTCTAAACTGGTAGGACAAAAAAAACTTGGTTATTTAAAGAATGTTTGAGGGAAAAAATTAATGTCAATGTATAAACCATAGTTGCACTTGTGCCTCAAAAGTACTAATTAGTAAGTGGCATCAAAAATGTTAAACAAAGCTGCATGTCAGCAGTCATGTCTGCCCAAATCAACACGCTGATGCAGATGGAAACAATGCTACTTGCCTGTATGCCATTGTCATTTGTCATACTCCATGGTCCACACGATCTGATCAACCCTGCAGATGAGCCTTCAGGCACCAAATCTCGGCACTAGCGACTTCTCTGGCCCAGGACCTCATCTCCCGCATGTGTCATAGCCACGCACTGGCTCAGGCACCAGCATAACCACACACTAGCTCCCATCCGCCATGGCACTGCCGCATCTGCACCGCACCACCTCCTGCCCAACATGCACCTCCACCATGGCCTGCAGGGCTGTCAATGCAATTACTAATTTCATGTCGAGGATGCCCACTTGTGCACAGGTAACAATCACGATGCAAATCCCGTGCAGCTTTCACACGCTGCATGTGAATTGCGACCAACACGGTTGGAGAAAGTGATCATGGAGATAGGAGGATGTTGTCAGAACGCTCAGGGAGGCTGCGCTGGGGGTGCCAGGCGTCCTGCTCCATCATGCCTATATGGTGGAAGGCGTGCTGCTGCCAGAGGCTTTGGCTGATGACGCACAAGCCGTAGGATCTCACCCTTGGTGTGCTCTGAGATGGTGCCAGGCTGCCGGCACCCTTCTCACCGAGCATCTCGCACATTGTTTTGCAGCTGTGATACGATGGCATCCTTGAGGGACATGGCTTTCTGTGCCAGTGCTCTGATTAGGGTCATCGCTCCAAACCCCATCACTGAGCTGAGGAAGTTCACCACCATCTGCATCTGGATCATACATATCAAACCAACCAAACAAAAATGACTTCTTCCGTCCATTGGATAATTTATTTATGATTAATCCTTAGTAAAGCAAAGTAATCGAGACATGAAAAGGAAACCTTGGAGAGGGGAGACGACTGGCTCAGTCCATGCGAATTACAACCAACAGATGCGTGCAGGAATATAAATACCATCAGCACTCGACCATTCAATAGCCTGCTAATTCCTGATGCATCAATTGCTGGGAGTGGGAGTGGTTTCCTCATGTATCAGTTGCTGGGTGTTGGCGTGCTCGTGTCTCTTCTAAATCCGAGGAACGAAATATGCTAGTGGGGTTCTCCTATTTAGGTATAATAGATTACACATTGCAGTTACTTGATAGTAGGATCATTTGACCTAATGATGTGTCTGACTATGATTTGCTCCTAAGTTATCATTTTGGTGTGTGACTTGTTGGTGTTTAGGTTTCAGAAGAAGTCATCGTTCTAAATGTTATTAAACCTGTGGGATGCAATTCTTGCCGATAGTGTTTTAACATCTTCATATTGCAAGGTCTTTTTTTTGTATTTGTTTTAAGAAGTATGAAATTTTTTATGAATGCGGTTACTGTGACTACAATCCTGCCACCCCTTTTATGATTGGGGAACCTCAGTTAAAAAAGGAGAGGCTGTATCTCCCACATATTGTGGGATTGGAGGAGGGAAATTTTTAGGAAGATTTACCCTCAATTTGATTTAACAAGTAGCCTGATTTGAACCAAGACCTCCAGGACATAAGTAGAGAAACTATCCTACAATTTGGTGTCCAAATTGTCAATAATCCCTCCCCCCCCCACCACCACACACACACACACACACACACAAACTATATCTCTGGATTTCCTCCTGAAGTGTTATTTTTTTTTTTCTAAGCAGACTCTGTATAAACTCCATAGTACTTGATGACACTTATTTCTAGCTGAACTAACTCCAAGCGAATTGTTTCCAATGATTTTCTGGAGCACAGATTACTTGCTTCTCAAGTTGCACGCACCCCTAATCTGCAGTTCTGTTCCTCTTACTTAATTGAAAGGCAGAGCTCCTGCCATTACATTAAAAAAAAACAGCAGTTCTGTACCACTGAGGATGCATGAGATTCATGCTACTGCTAGTACACATCCTGACAGGTGCAGACCCAGGATTTTTCCATGGGTATGCCGCACCAAAAATTTTCATATGCAACTTGGTAAAATATGTTTAGCGATTTGATAATCAACCTTAAAATTGCTGTGCAATTCGGCATACAAGTACTAAATAACACAATAAGTCTCAAATTCACTAGTTAAATTAACTTCATCAATTACAATAAAATAGTTCAAACAACATACTAATGGTTCAAAATATGTATAAATATATCTACATCTAGATATCTAGTCATCTACTGTCACCTAGGGGCTAGGGTTATATGTTGGGGAGTTGCCAAGTTGGGGCTGCTGTGGTGATGCTGCCAGCGGCATTTGATGTGGAGAAGTCTACCGGTCTCCAGTCAATCCACCACCTCCATTGCACTTCAACTGAATTTGGTGAGGAGAAAAAAGTCAGGGATTAGAGTTTGGAGAGGAGGCTCGTGGGTGATCTGCAAAGGGCGGGCAGAGGATCCAAACTGGCAGTAGGCACTTTGATTCTGGCAGTGGCATGTCACGATAGGCAGTGGCCGGCGATGGCTGGAAGCCCTGGGTCGCCCCACTCGCCCATCGCTTCCAGCGTTGCGGGCAGCAAAGGGGACATAGCGCTGTGTCAAGCGGAGGAGACGAGTCGCTGAGCATGCGGTAGATGTTTTTTTACTAAGTGTTAGATGGGCCTGCTGGTTTCTTAGGGTATGCTGGGCCATGCCCGGATAGCCCACTAGGTCTGTCCATGCATCCTAATGCAGCTTCAGTGGTGTATGGATGTGCATGCCCCTGGGGAGACATGATTTTCCTGACTTGTCTTTGAGCAGATCTGCCCCAGGAAAATCGTGTCTCCCCCGTGGTGTATGGACTTCTGGAGATGGAGGTGTGTTCATGTAACTTGTACATTGGCTGGTGGGCCTTACTTTTGGGTGAACTACTTTTTACAAAGTTTGCACAACTGGTCATGATGATTTCATTTGAAGTAGGTACTTAGCAATGGAAAAAAACACTTTATGGTGGAAATACATGTGTTGCTTTTACTTCAAAACCACATCATAGAGTTCAATAATTGAAGGGGAGGGATAAAGTAAAACAGGGTATGGGCAATAGTGTGGAAACCAGAAAAGTTGGGAAGTTTGGTTGCACGTGCTTCAGTTGAGGCGTCAAACTTCACATCTCGCAGCAATGCAATCAGAGCGCATGCCGTGTGTATGTGGCACTAGGGTTTCTCAGGCCAGTAGGCAGACCAGTCAAAAACACTCAGTGACATATTCTTATGCTTTCTACACCCTGAGAAATGATGTTGCTATTTTGAAACTTTTTCAAATCCTTCAAAGGAACAAGAGTAGGAGAGGATTTTGTGAAACTTTGAAAGAAATGAATGAGATACACTGGCAGAGGAGCAAGTAATTACAGATGCCAATATATGTTACCTCAACATTCTATTCTCATTTGCACCATTCCAGTATTATCATTTTGTTCTACCTTTATTGATAGAGTATTTGGTTATCGGCTACATCGCTAAACAAAGGGTTACTGACGGTCTAGCATTTTGGCGCCTATGAAAGCACGGCTTATGCAGATGTGAGATCTCATGTCAAATCTTACCTGGGTGATTATTATTGTTAAAAAAAAAATAAGCTCGGCACTCTTTGTCTAATACTTGTTTTAGAGTTCTACTTCTAACGTTCTTTAATTTGCAGAGTGAACGGCTGAGGCAATCTATACTGGAGAAAGTTCAGGCAAAACAATTTGAGGCACTGGCCTCAGTTGAGGACAAGATACTCAGAAAAATACGGGATAAAGAAGCGGAAGTGGAGACCATCAATAAAAGGAACTCTGAACTAGAGGACCAGATTAAGCATTTGGGAGTGGAAGTTGGTGCTTGGCAGCAAAGGGCCAAGTACAATGAGAGCATGATCAATGCACTCAAGTACAACTTGGAACAGGTGTGTGCTCATCAGAGCAAGGATTTCAAGGAAGGCTGCGGCGATAGCGAGGTAGATGACACGGCGTCCTGTCGCAATGGTGGTGCTGTCAATTTGCAGCTGACACCGAAGGAGAACAGACAACCGAAGGATTTGACGGCCTGCAGGGTCTGTAAATCAAGCGAGGCATGCATGCTCTTGCTGCCTTGTCGGCATCTTTGTCTATGCAAGGAGTGCGAGAGCAAGCTGAGCTTCTGCCCCCTGTGCCAGTCATCCAAGATACTTGGCATGGAGATATATTATGCGTAGAATAGAATTTATGTATCACATGAGTATCTTACGAGATACCACTATGTTAATACGTCAATCTATTGCCAAACTTTAGAACCTATGTACCACTATGACTTGCCACTGGACCAAAATAGACTGCCGTTTATGGTAGATTTACCGCAGCAAATTTCTTTGAGAAGCTCATCCTTGATTTGTGCTCCTAGTAAACTTCATGGCAGAGTTTGTCTTGTGCGACTGGTTGTTAACTTGTTACCATCTATGTATTTCCATCAGCGGACCTTTTCAGGCAGGCCCTGTTTGGAACTCAGAAAATTTCCCTAATTCTTGTGTTTTGCTGGTAAATTGAATTGATTTCTGTAAAATTTCTATGTCGTTTTTGTGAAATCCCTTTAGTCCAATGGTCCAAAAGTGAGGCTGTCCTCATCTCTTTCTTTGGGCCAAGTGCTACACAACTCGAAAGTATCAATTATTGATTATATATATCAATAAAAAGCGAAGGTGTCTTCTGCCATAAGTTTTTGTTTTTAAAATACCTGCAAAATAAGAAGTCTAAATGCCGTGTGAAATGCAAAGCATCCTCCGTTGAATTGGTAATCTCTTAAAAGAGCCAGCTGCAGCTGCTGCTTTCAATATTTACGAGTTATGTATATCCATGATTGATCTCTGGTCCACTCCCAGGCCATGGCTTGTACTCCCTCCATCCCAAATTATAAGTCACTTAGCTCATTCTACCAAAAAGAAGTCCCAAAAATTGTTTGCCGTACACGCATTAGCTAGCCATTTGATTACCTATCTTTGGGCGGATTCTGGCAATTATGACCTGGTAGTTAGCAGAAAGCACCAATAGCCTTGTCTTTCAAGCCCAGCAAATCAATTGCTTAGCCACTCAGACCCCTTCCTGCATCGGTGTATTCAGGAGAAATGCATAGTGCAGAGTTCACTTGATAGCTCGAGAGAACTCTCGCCTTTGTTTAGATTCTGACTCTAGCTCTACAGTCTACACAGACTTATTACTATAATATTACTCAATAATATAAATAAAAAACCAAAACAGAAATGAATCAACGCGGGCGACGCCAAAACTACGGCGCTTAATTTCGTCGCCAGACATTTGGCAGGCTGTGGTGCAAAGGCTGAACTAGTAGCTGCGGAGGCTCAGGCTACCAAAGCTTTGCACTTGCGGCGCGGCGACCTGCGGCGAGTGTGTTGGACGCGAGCCGCCCGCCTGGTATCCAACAAAAAAAAACAGTGGTAGACCGTAGACGGCGATGCCTTGGACAGCTGTACTCCCGGGCTTCACTCCTCGGTGCACGCGCGCTACTAAGGGTACCGGCGCGCGCGCAACAGAACAGGTAGCCGCGCACGCGCGCAACTACCGATAGCGGCGCACGCGGTAAAGCGTCGTGGACAGCTTCTCTTGTCTGGGGCTTTATTGGGTCGTTTTTTCTCGTTTCTCCTGTTTGGGCTTCATTGGACCGTTTTTTCTCGTTTCTTCAGTCTGGGCTTCATTGGACCGTTTTTTTCGTTTCTCCTGTCAACCATCATTGGGCCAGGAAAATATTATTGTCTACCACCTAAAAATTTTCTCTTTAGGGACATCGGATTTGTGGGTAAAATAAAAGGGCGGGGGATGGTTTCACATCCATATGAAAGTGAAAAGAAACAGGAAAAACATTGTTCTTAAATACCATAATAAATCCTATGTTCATCAAAAAAAAATACTTATACTATGTTAAAAAATGGAAAAGAGCTAGAATGAAAGGAGGAGAAAAATGAAATACAATTTACTTATGACATTTTTGTATTTCTAAAAAAAGGATAAAACCAAAAGGTAAAATGTTGCTCCTGTTTTCTTGAGACTTCAAAATAATGAATATTCCTGAAAAAAAAAAGGAAATTTCATTATTAAAATATAGACTTATATCGAACTTTACATTTCTATATTATATATACTTCTATGACTAGGGTTTTCAAAAAAAGTTTGTACTGCTACATTCAAAACTTTATACTTAGAATCAATAAAACATTAAATCACTAGGAAAAAAAAAATAGGGGGCATTTCGAGACTAAAAATACCACACTAGAAACTTTATATTGGTAGGTGCAAAACTTTATATTGGTATGTTGAAAACTTTAACTAATGGCACTAAAAATCTTTATACCACTAGTCCAAATATAACTTTAGGTATTTTATACAATATGTTTTTAGGAAAAAAAAACTTTCAACTATGACATTATAAAGTTAGTATTGTTAGGTTCAAAACTTTACACCCAAAAAAATTAGTATAAAAAAATTTAAAGTTATGATATTACTAACTTAACTCTCAGAAAGTCAGAACCTTTGAATTATTTAAAAAAAATCTAAAGTTTATTAAAAAAGTTTATACTCCTACATTTTAAATTTTATACTACTAGAAAAAAAAAGGGGCATTGGGAGACTAAACTACCACATTTAAAACTTTATATTGGTAGGTTGAAAACTTTATATTGTTTGGTTGAAAACTTTAAGCAATGGAACTAAAATCTTTATACCACTAATCCAAAACTTTATAGTACTAGGTTTAGAACTGTTACAGTACAAACTTTGGAATGCTAGGTTCATACATTGAAGCAGCATATTATATTACAAAAAACAAAAATAAATCAAAAAGATTATTGGATAAAAAACAAATAGACCTGGAGCACTAACTAGCAGGTGAAAAAATCTTTCGAGTACAAAAAAGTGTGCAAGTTTACCTATTTGATCATCATTGAGCATGAGACTCTGATGAGGAGTCATCTGTGTGTTCACAGTGAATACCAGTTCTGAAAAAAATTGAGAAACAGGAACAAAAAATGAACATCAATTTTCGTAATTATTAAACTCTGTAGAAGCTTGTAAAGGGTATGGACTGTGCAGTCTGGGGATTAGGGATATCAAATAGGAAAGCATAAAAAAAACGCCCCAAGTGACAACAATCTCTAAAGATGGTCAGTGGTACCCCAATATCAACAAATGGCTTTTTTTCAACTTTGGGTGAGTCCTGTCCTGAACTTCACCCAAAAAAGAAAAATGGATCTGTTTTAGTCCTTAGACCAGTCTTCTAAAAAAAATGTTAGATATATATTCTTTGTTTGAAAAGGAAAAAATCATTCTATATATTTACATATGTGCTTCACCCAAAAAATAAAAGGCTATGTTCTCTCCCCATACAACTTGCAAGGCTCATAACCTAACTGCTATACTTACTTAATTAAGAAATTGAACAACCCTTGCCCGAACATAAACAAAAAGCAGATTAACAGGTCAAAAAAAAAAAAAAAAAAGAGAGAATTAAAACCAAAGATACTACGGTTGGGAGAACTCTTCTACAGTACTCCATTAACAGGGTCAAAGTATAGACCAATCAACCTTCCTTATTGTCCAAGATCATAAACTAAAAGTGTTGGCCAACAGACAAGTACCAGTGGTGTATAGGAGAGTAAGTCCCACACAACAAAAATAAACTCCTGGGGTAGTGTCATCACTAGACAAGAGGTGCAGTTAACAGAACCAATAAGGAAGGCCAATGGGGTGAAAAAAGACATAAAGCAAACTTGTTGAGAATGAGGGGATACTCCTCAATTTTTTACATTTTGATTTTTAGGCCTCTAAAAAGCGGAATAATAGCATGTTCCTAAACAAATTACTAGTAGCAAAAAAGAGAGGTGGGGGGGACTCGCATGTGAGCATATGGAAATGGACACTAGAGCAGTAAGATAAATAAAATAAAAAGATATATGCAGCATTCAATTCAGAAGAAAAATCCTACTGGATCCAACACTGAATTCAGTGAAGGTTGAAACTTATTACTATGTCATGTATTAATATTTTAAGAACTTGTTATTATGTCATCCAAAGCACAACAAAATTTGTACCTTTTGAATCAACTTCATCTCATCTGTCTTCGAGAACCAAGGTATAGCTATATTTTTTAAGATAAAGGAATATATTGAATCCAGCCTTCACATTCATCAAAGAATGCTTACCGAGGTATAACTATATGAGATATAGAAACAGTTTCTAGCTCAAGACGATGTAGATGATGGGAGAGACAAAACACTAACTAGTAAGACACAAGTCAGCAGACATACATATACATGAACCAGGAAGAAACAAAAGCAAAAACCAAAAAGAAAACCTTAACATGTATCAAAGGATATACCAAAAGCATGTGGCAGCTGATGAAGAAATGAATCTCCAAGCATTGCTCCTGCCTGCAGATTAATGCTGAATCATGCAGATCCAGACATACTACACATTCAGAGACACACTACAGAGAGAATACAAAAAAAAGTATTCAAAACAGTGTTGTATTCTCAAAGGCAGGCTAGCATAAATCTGATGTATAAAATTGAAGCAAGTTATCAAAACAACAGAATAAAAAAACTTTCAGAAGCATCTAGTTTGTTTCATTAGCTAGTTTCATTATCTATCCTGGATCATGCTTGCAGACTAATCATTAAAATTCATACTTGCAGACTAATGCTGCATCAAAATGACAACTCTCCTCTTTGCTCATATAAAAAATAAAGGGCAAGCAGATATGTGGCCATTCATCTCGACAGTCTTTAGGACATACCTTTGTTTTGGTCTTACAGCACACATCCAGCTGCTGCAGCCAGAGTGAGAGATGACCAGCAACATGCTTGCCAACAAAAACAAGGCATCCAGGGGCATCCTGGCTCAAGCACAATATCAAACTTGCCAAAATGCTCACTAATAGCCACAGTCGACTAGTCAACTTAAACACAGGTTGCCCATAGCTGCAGTGCACGGATCACTTCTGCTAGCACCTACATATTTCATAAAAAGACCAAATTGGTAGTTAGTACTGAGAATAGTGTGCATAAGTTAGATTAATAGATGGCAATAGCAGCTACTCAGAGACATAGAGAAACTAAGACTATAAAGACATACAAATATAGAGAGATAGAAAGAGAAATTCTATCAATAAAGACATAGAAATTCTAAAATAGGCCTATAAAAACATACAAATATAGAGAGATAGATAGAGAATTTCTATCTGTAAAGACATAGAACTTCTAGACTAAGACTATAAAGACATACAAATATAGAGAGATAGAAAGAGAAATTCTATCTATAAAGACATAGAAGTTCTAGACTAGGCCTATCTTACTACTAAAAATCCAAAAGGAATCATCTCCACCCCGCTAATGACCCCGCCCCCGCGGTTAATACCCTGCGGTAATCCTGCGTCCCGCTCTTCCGGAACCGTCCCAGGACGTGCCTACTCTCTCTGCGCCGTGGAACCGACGGTCGCCCTGCCCCGCTCCCAGAGACTCCCTCGCGCGAACCCCGAACCCCAGGCTTGAACCGTCCCCAACCCAGGAGCTGCGCCCATGATCTCCTGTCGACGGCGGCTCCCTTGCCCCAGTCCGGCGGCAGCAATAGTGCCGACCGGCAAGCCCCCCCTAGGATCGACTGCCCTTGCCCCCAAAAAGGTGGCTGGTCCCCTTGCCGCAGCCCGGTGGCGATAGCGGCGATCGGGCGAACTCCTAGACGGCGGTTCCCTTGCCCCAGCACCGCAACCTGCTCCAAGCCTCCCAGCTCGACCGCCCCATCCCCGGATACCGGGCGTCCCGCACCGCCATCGCCCCCCTGTGCCTGGTAAGTAGCTCCCCTCTGGTTCTCTCCTCCATTACCTTCCTGTTAGCAAGAACTCGTCTGGTCGCGTAGTTGCCCATGACCCAGGTAGCCTCCCTGTTCAAGACCTCGCTTTAGATAGTACAACATTCAGAGGTTCAGAGTTTTAAAATAGTTGACAATTAGAGGAGCAGAGATCTAAAGGGAAGCATTTGTGGGGGCGTTGATTGGTCCATGCTAATTTGCCTGCTCAAAGTTGATTACAGTAGCAAGTTTGCATTTTTTTTTCAGTTTAGCAACCAGGTTCCACTGTTCACGTCCTTATATATCAACTATTATGTGGTATTTGCTACCTTAACTCGTATGGCTATGCTTTAATTCAGGTGTTAACTGTGCCTGTCGTGATATATACATTATATATAGCATAATTATGAGCGAAGAAATGCTTTCAGTTTACTGTTGGTTTGCTGTTCTATCTGTTGATTGCCATTGGCGATAAGTTGAAGAAATCTAGAAAAGATCAATCACAGCACACAAGTTTGCTGTTCGAGAAACTTGAAATTATTGATCTTACTTGTCATCATTTGCATGATTGCTTAGTAGACTGGTACTGGGGAGATAGGTTTGCATCTTCAGATCAACAGCAGATAACCTGGATTTTTCTAGATAATACCCAGCTTCCAGCATGGATGGTAAACAGTCTTTAAGGTAGTTGGCATTGAGAGGAGCATAGATCTAAAGGGGAGTATTTTCCTTACCAATATATACTTATAGGGATCCGCTAGATTGAAATCGCTGTGGCGATTGAACTACTGGAAGATGATAATCTGTATTATGTACTGGGCCTGCTGCTGTCTAGGATATTTGAATGAATTTTTTTCCCTATAATATTTTGGGAGGCAACTACAAAGCTGCAGTTTTAAAACAGAAGATATTATTTCTCTGGTGTAGATGGATGTTTTTCTTTACACAGTTATTAAATTGTAAATATATATATTGATGTTTGGACACGCTTACACCAGAAGCGAGAAAGCTGATACAACCTTTACTGTGTGTGTGGCGATTACATCGTTTTGATTTGCTTTTGCAACAATATCTACACACTTTAAAATGATAATTTGCTGCTGAAGCTTTGGTTGAGACAATTTCTTGCATACGAATTGGTTTGACATTATCCTCTTGGCATCTTGCTTCACAGAATATGTGCTATGGGTACAGAGTTATGTGTACAGCTCATGATATTTTCACATGTATTATCTATTATGCCCAAATTCTGATTTATTAATTTATCAGTCTTTTTGTGTGTGTGTAGCAGGAATTGCCAGGTACCTGAACTGACATCAGCAACTCAATAATTCTTCAGAGCTAAAGCTGAAGGGATATGTGGATAGAGAAATGGCCAAACGAAGTTTAAATTTTTGTATTTGTGATATATGTGATATTAGCTTCTTTGTTGGGTGGAGAGTCGTCAGATCATAGGTGAAATCTATGTATAAATGGTTGCTCAATAAATAAATAGGCTTGTCTCACACTTCAGTTTATGAATTGGATTCTGATTGGCAGAATTATCATCCTCACAGACCATACCTTCAGCAGGTAGCAAGAGAAAAGGGTCACTGGAACCAAATGTTCTCCAAAAATAAAATAGAAGGCTTAATGTCAGCTAGACTTCTAGGAATATGAATATATGATTGGCCAAGCTTGGCCAGTGAATATATGATAGACTTCTATGCATCTATACGCATTTTTTTAGTTTTGCAGATTGGAGATTAATACATGTTGTAAAAAGCTTGAAGCCTAAATACTTTGTCGAAGCCTTGTGGAAAGCTGTTACATCTTGCAACTACAATCAGAGGATACCAATCACTGCAGACCTTCGCAATGAATGCTTAGCTAAGTTTTACTTATAGCCTTTTCATTTTTACTACACTTTCAATTATGATTCTTAAATTTATACTAACAGAAGGCGCATCGGAAGGCTCCACTCTGCTGGATTTCGACATCGACATTGAGACAGGGTCCAGCGGCTCAAGGTGCATCATGGATTCTACATAGCTATCATTTTCATACATGGTTTTTATTTCATTTTCTAATTGATGAATACTGAGAAGCAATTGTCTGTGGAATAAACTTTCAAGTAGCATTACTGAAATTATGAATGCTTTGCTAAATTCTAAAGTTTTCTTGCAGAGGATGTCTTAGTGATCAGACTTCAAGATGGTGATTTGGTCATTAATTAGCTTGTGTCATACCAGTGTCTGGTCAAAATAATGCCAAAGGGGCATCTGATACAATGGGAGCCATCCTTCCTGCCTAATAACCTCATTTCTCTAGATCATTGCGCGCCTTCCATTTCTAGATCTTTTTCTACTTTATTTCTTGGTAATAGGTGCAATCAACATAGGCTTCTTGTTGCTCTTTTCTTGAACACATGCAGCTAAATATTCAGTGATTTATTTGCATAAGGAATTTGGTAAACTTTTTAGCTTTTGTTTGTGTATGCTCATTTTTCAGGCAAGTGAGCATTGACTTTTCAGTTATGCTTCAGTAACTAAGCAAGTAGCATTACGACCTTATTATTATATATTGATGATTGATCTACCACCATGCATGTACACTGATCGGTACAATAAGCTACATGATTATTCATTGTGGATGAATACGCTTTTACAGGTTATATCATGTGAACGATTTGGCTATTTCAGTTTGACATGCACTACGCTAGAAGATATTCAGCTGGTACACAGGCTGACTGATTTAGTAGTGTTCTATCATGAAAAATAAGTTAAAACAAGCCCAAACAAAGGAAAACTAGAACGAGCAAACAGTGTTGTGAATATCACTCTATTTTTTTAAGTACAACACACATTTGAGACTTAAATTATGGTGGTAGTATTTTGTTCCCGTTGCAACGCACGGGCATTTACCTAGTAAAGACAAAGACAAAAGCCCAAAAACACATTGACTAGTAGGTGGCAGTTTTTTATTTTTGAAAAAGAGAAAAAAAGGCCAGAAAACAAATGCCTAGTAGGGGGCATTATCTTTGATCCAAAACCCAATGCCTAATAGGGGGGCAAACTTATTTTTCTAAATACAATAAGGCCCAAAACCCATTGCCTAATAGGGGCATGATCTTTTTTCCAAAAAGATAAATGCCCAAAAACACATTGCCTAGTAGGGGGCAGCTTTTTATTTTTGAAAAGAAAAACTGAATTTCAGTGCAATCGCTGCTATATATCCAGCCATCACATTTTAAAACTAACAAATCTGACGAGCTCTCATAGAAGACACTACAATACTAAGGTGCGATCCACCTCGATCACCCCAATTTCTATTCTAAGTTATAAATAATAAATAATGTGTACCATCGATCAGCTCCTAAGCCACACCATCTATCTGTCATCCATGTTCCAAAGAACATACAGACAAAATCTAATCTGAGTAAATACAGCTTGGACAAGGTAGTACCTCGCGATCGTCGATGACCTTGAGAACGAGCTTCCCCTCACAGTGTCGGTACTTCATCACGTGGCGGGTCTGCCGAGACACGGGCACAGACATGTTAGGTAGGATACACAAGGAAATGAAGCCATCTTTGAAAATGGGCCAATTAACAGTAATACTGAATAAAAGCTATCTTTTTGTGCTAATGACAAGATATAACAATGCTACAAAGCCTCTCTCTCTCTCTCTCCCTCTCCCCCCCTCTCTCTCTCCAAGGATTAGAAACTTTATATCGGTAGGTTGAAAACTTTATATTGGTAGGTTTAAAACTTTAAGTAATGGCAATAAAAATATTTATATCACTAGTCCAAAATAACTTTATTCTAGGTATTTTATAAAACATTTTTGTAGCAAAAAAAAAAAACTTTCAGATATGATATTATATCACTAGTCCAAAAATAACTTTACAAAGTTTGCTATGTCATGGTTCAAAGTTTTGTGAAATCGAGTGTAAAGTTTTCAACCTATTCGCATAAAAGTTTCTAATGTTATAGTCTAAAAAGTTTCGAACCTAGTAGCAAAAAGTTTATAAATAATATAGTCTAAAGTTTTTAAACTAGCAGCATATAGTTTGTTAGAATAAGAGATTAATAAAACTTTAAACTATGATATTTCAAACTTTTTGCTGCTAGATTCAATACTTTAATTTATGACATTATAAACTTTGTAGTGGTAGGGTCAAAACTTTCAAAATTCATACACATATGGACTATGAAAAGTTATAAAACTTTGCGCCACTAGTTAAAAAAAATTGAATTATCACATTTTAAACTTTGTACTGCTAGCTTTAAAACTTCACACCAAATTTTTTTAAAAAAGGTTTTACTCGAAGCTAGAAAAACTTTGTATTACCATATTAAAAAACTTTATACTGGTACCTTAAAAAACTTTGACCTATTATATGATAAACTTTGTTAAAAAAAAAAGTTAGGTTCAAAACTTTAGCATCAGATATTAATAAAACTTTGAACCATGATATTTCAAAATTATAAAACTTTATATTGCTACATTCAAAAGTTTACACTTGGAAATTATAAAACTTTTAACTCTACTATTACAAACTTTATATTGTTAGGTTTAGAACTTTCCACTCAGAATTTGTATCTACCCGAACTCACAACGGTGACCACTAGGCAATCTAAGTAGGAAGATTAGATTAACTGAATTTGGACAAAAAAGTAGTCTCAACCTACCATGGAACATGTAACTTTCAATCGACAAAAACAGAAGGCTTTAAGTAAGGAAGTTAAACAGGTATACAGACTATGAAGTTATACTAAGATGTCAAATGGACTGCGTTAAATTGAAGTACCCCATGGTGCAAAAAAGCTCATGCTATCAATTGAAATGGCTCTAGCAATCAAATTTCAATGAACTCTTCTATCCTTAGGATCCAAACTGAGATCACACTACTTACTTTACCTGTGGAAGAGTAGAGGCAATACAGATCAGATCACGAGCATATAATTGGACTGATCAACATGAGTTGGTCCTCTCAATGCATCTTTGAAGGAAAGAGAAATTAGCAGACATAACACATGTAATTAGATCAGATCGAATAGAAACAGCCAATTAGATTACACATACTTTGGGGAATAGTTGCATAGAGCAGGGGTTCACTTCCTGCAGGTTTGCCTACCTCATATGCTCTAATGACGTGCTAAATTTAGTGGCAGACCACAATTCTCAAGATCTGCACTGGTATGTCAATGCACTCCATCAGTTTCTCCTATGGAAGCAACAGAGGAAAAAAAAAAAAAAATTAATTGAGGAAGTAAGATGCATACACAGATGGCATGTGGACATGCCATGATCATCATCTATCATGCAGAGTATGTGCCGGCAGTAGTTGCAAGACCATGAGCACTCACGAACCTGAAAAAGACAGAAGCATTAGCTATATATATCAGATGTTATGTTTTCAGCTTGTGGTATAGTCCAAAAAATATTATCTATTATCTATTATCTATTGTTTTGAAAGTTTCATGGGACCTCTGCACATTTGAAGCACGGGAAATAATGTTCAAATGGAAATCATGCATAATAAGTCAAATAGTTCAAACATTGTGTGAAAATTGAAGCCGGTGTTAAAAAATGGCTTCCTTTTGAATAGGCATTTTCCATATGAAAAGTAATAAACAAACATTTTGTAAGACCTATATATATTTCTTTCAGTGCAAAGAATTCCTTAACCCCAAATCTAACAATTTTTACTTCTGCTTTCATCAAGGATGTTCCAAGAAACATTCAATCTTATGACCAAAGTCGCAAAAAAAAAGTTCTGATCTATATTAAAAGTTTAAAACTGAGTGCGACATCCTTTTTTTATTGATGGGCCTAAACATGGTTTTGAGTTATTTGAGTCAAAATGGCAGCTTAGAATCTATCATAATAGTTCCCCAGCCAAGTAAAAATCCACTCAGTACAGAATGCTAAGATTGAATATGTAAACCTAAGATTTGCTTCCGGACAGAACTGAGCAAAAATATGGCACAAGTTAAAGATCAGTAAGATTTTTATATTTCAAAAAATGCTATTTTCTATTTCGCAAAATAAAAAAAGTGACCAAAAATTGTGTCCCATGCCAAGAGATTCAGCGTAGTTGCTTCTCAAAAACAGGAATATGTGTTACTTCAATATAATATTCAACACTTTTCTTTTGCAAACCCTGTCCTGATGGTATTGCTTTTAGGCTTAGGCATAACAATATTGCCTGATCACAGATACACTAAGAATGTGTGGGACATAAGCAGTTGAGTTGCCATTGCAATTCACTGAAATTGTGTAAGAAGGAACTGTTCCAATCCAAATTAATGCATCCTCTCGCATATATATTACTGATCCTTGCATTTCCATTTTGTATTCCATATGCTTAGCCATGAGAAAATTGTTCATAAGTAATTGTTCAGTGTATGAAACAATCATCTCCGTCTGAAGATTTGTTAGATTTGGTTATAACAGTTCGTTACTCAAGTTAACTAAAATGCCCTAGGAATAAAAAATGTGCATGAGAAATGAACAATCTCAATAGCAACCATCATCTTCGATGGCTCATATTTTAACTTATGTTCCTGGTTTTGGCCAAAAAAGAAAAATGAAGACAAACTAATTGGCAGCATTTTAATTATTTAGGAATCTAGACTCACAACAATTATTTTCCGCATTGAAGTAGAAAAGACTGATAGCATTACCCACGGGAAGAAACAAAAACCTTAAAATCCCAAAAACTTGCACTGCAAGGTGGGCGGATCTTTTCTGATGGTGATTAACTCCTAACGGAATCCTCTTAGATGCCATGGATCAAACCTTAAAATTCTAAAAAAACTTGCAGATACAATCAGGCCAGGATCGAATTGATTCAGTCAATAGAAGGGATCATACCAACCTGGGAATCAGACAGGGAGGAGGGCTGGCAGCCCCAGGAGACTGGCCAGCACAGTGGCCGCACGGAGCAGGCGGGAAGGGTCTGGTGTCTGGGGAGGCATTGCGTCCGCACGACGCAGGTGGCGGCGTAGGTCAGAGAGGCGATGAAGCGGCGGTGCCGGTTGGGAAAGCGTCGTGGCGTTCGTTGGGTGTTCGAGGGCGTGTCTGGCTGAAATCCATGAAACAAAAGCAAACATGATTCATATATTTCTCCACATTTCCTATGCATCTGACAGAGTTGCAGTGGACAAAATCAATACACATAAACAAGAGACTGGAGCAGCCGAGAGCACCGATGTCGAATACCTGGATGTCCTGCAGGTGTCGAAGGCCGCCGGTGCCTGACGACGACGATGTACTCGATGCAGCAGCCGCTGAATATCGGGAAATAATTGCTTCTCCCCAGCAGACACAGGATTTGCCCAGATTTTGTTGGATTCCGCTCCTCCAACTCGAATCGGACTCCACCTCCAACAAATCCGCAACCAAATCGAGATGTACACGTCGACGAATCTGCAATACAACAAATCCACACAAAATCGAGATGACTATGGCGACGATTGTGCCCAGATCAAAAACACATCGCACCGAAAAATACTAAGGCCTGAGGGGAAACACGGTGAACAGTCACCTCTAAGTCGCCGTCGAGGGAGGGAAGGAGCACGGGCGATGGGCCGGAGCTGGAGAAGCACGGTGAACCCTCACATCCAAGTCCCCGTCGAGGGAGGGAACGGGCACGGGAGATGGGCCGGAGCTGGAGAAGCACGGGGGGGAACCCTCACCTCAAAGTCGCCGTCGACGGAGGGGAAGGGGCACGGGAGATGGGCCGGAGCTGGAGAAGCAGCACGCAACCGCGACTTCGTGGCAGACGAAGCGAGGCGTGGGAGCGGATCTGGACCGGCGGCGAGCGAACTTGCCGGCTTGCAAAGCTCCACCTTCTCTGTGTGCGCACGATGCGTAGGAGGAAGCCCACGGCGAAGACACTGAAGAGAAAATCCGCCGGTGGGAGGATACACCATCGCCCAAAATCGCCGCTCCGGCGAGGGAATTCCAACGGCGCGTTGAGGGGGAGAAAGGGGAAAGCGAACGGGCTTCACTCCTCGGTGCACGCGCGCTACTAAAAAATACCGGCGCGCGCGCAACAGAACAGGTAGCCGCGCACGCGCGCAACTACCGATAGCGGCGCACGCGGTAAAGCGTCGTGGACAGCTTCTCTTGTCTGGGCTTTATCGGGTCGTTTTTTTCGTTTCTCCCGTTTGGGCTTCATTGGACCGTTTTTTCTCGTTTTCTTCGATCGGGCTTCATTGGACCGTTTTTTTCGTTTCTCCTGTCAACCATCATTGGGCCAGGGAAAATATTATTGTCTACCACCTAAAATTTTCTCTTTTAGGGACATCGGGTTGTGGGTAAAATAAAAGGGCCGGGGATGGTTTCACATCCAAGTCCCCGTCGAGGGAGGGAACGGGGCACGGGAGATGGGCCGAGCCGGAGAAGCACGGGGGGGACCCTCACCTCAAAGTCGCCGACGGCGGAGGGAAGGGGCACGGGAGATGGGCCGAGTCGGAGAAGCAAAGACGCGACCGCGACTTCGGGGCGACGCAAGCGCTAGGCGTGGGGCGGATCCGACCGGGCGGCGGCGAATCCTTGCCGGCTGCGAGCTCCACCTTCTCTGTGCGCATCGATGCGTAGGGAGGAAGCACACGGCGAAGACACCAAGAGAAAAATCCGCCCGGTGGGAGGATACACCATCGCCCAAAATCGCCGCTCCTGGCGAGGGAATTCCAACGCGCGTTGAGGGGGAGAAAGGGGAAAGCGAACGGTCCTCCGGATAACGGGCGGTTTATCGTTTGAATTATTTTAAGGTATCTCTGCTCACCGGATGAATCCGCACAGAAAACAACAGAGAAAAGACAAAAAACGGGAAAGGACACGAGACACCAGCGCTTAGGAGTCCGGACGTGCACCAGAAACTGTAGTGGCGCGCGTGCGCCAAACAAGAATCGGGTGTACTCCCGCCCAGCTTTGTCCAGCTGCGTTTCGACGCCTCAGAGATCCAAATCCACGGTCCCAACAAAGCCACCGGGACCCGGACCGGACGGCCGGACCACGCCAGCAGCTCGGCCGCCTCGCGCAACAAGATCCCCCTGCCGCTGTCGCCGCAGCTGTACCCGTACCATACCACCAGTCGCCCACCCTCCACCGTACCAGTCCACAGCAGCAGCACAGCGACGCGCCCCGGCCCCGCCTGCCCGGCCCGGCCGCCATCGGCGAGCAGCTAGCGCATCTTGTGTGGCTCTAGCGCCGCTATTGAGCAGTGGCGGGCGGGGCGCCGGCGCCCTATTATCCATGTGAGCTAACGTAACGAACGTTGCGAGCGAGCCAGGCTTGCCAACGGGGCTGCAGTGCCGCCCCTCGTGCCGCCCACATCCACCGTCATCATTACCATCGCCTCCTCTCGTTAGCAAACAGCAAAGTAGCCAGCACACGCACACCCTCCGCTCCGTCCTCCCTCCTCTCCATCCTGGCCGGGCCCACCCCTCTTCCGGCATCAAATCCCCTTCCAGCAGCAGCACCCGTGCCGTCGCTGCGCCCGCCCCGCGTGTCCGAAATTCGCCGTAATCCGGCTGGTTTTCCCCGTGCGCAAGCGCAGCGCAGCGGGCCGTAATGGCGCTGTCCGCGTCGGCGGCGTCGGCCGGCCGGGGTCGCGCGCGGAGAAGGTGAGGAGGATCTTCGAGCGCTTCGACACCAACGGGGACGGCGGGTTGGACCGCAACGAGATGGCCGCGCTCGTCGTCGCCGTCAACCCGCGGGTCAAGTTCAGCGAGGACCAGATCTCCGCCATCCTCGACGAGGTGTTCCGCACCTACGCCGAGTTCATCCTTCCCGACGGCAGGGGACTCTCCCTGCCGGGGCTGCTCCGGACCTACGATGACGGCGCCGGGGACGTCGACCGTGACTTCCTCGCGCTCTCCCTGCCCGCCGTCGAATCCGACGCCTCGTCCCCGGAGATCGCCGCGGGGACGCCGCCGCCCACTCCTCCCCGCCCTCCGGGCCCGCCGCCGCCGCGTCGCTGCTCGACGACCACGTCAAGCCGCTCGGCGCTATGCCGTCGGTCAGCGCCCGCGCCGCCGCGGCCGCCGCGCCGGCGTGGGCGACCTCGCCCAACCACGGCATCGCCTTCGACTCCTCCTGGGGCCTCCTCGACGACCTGGAGATACTCGTCAAGCGCCTCCGCTCCAAGCAGCTGCGGAAGGGCTCTATCGACGGAAGCGGCGGCGCAGGCAACAGCAACTTCGACTCCTTCTCCGAGGCCGGCTGGTCCAGGGAGATCTCCGGCGCCGCGGATTCGGCATCCACCGCCGCTCCGTGGGACGAGACGAGCCGCGACTACCTCACCTTCGTCAAGGAACTCGCCGTGCTCCGCACGCGCGCCGACGCCTCCCGCTCGCGCGAGGAGGCCTTCGACAACCACATGGTCATCGGCCGGGCGCTCTCTGAGCACCGCCTCTTCCGAGACGCCCCCAGCCAGCTTCCGCCGCGCCTGTGAGCTGCAGCCCACCGATGTCCGTCCCCACTTCCGCGCGGGAACTGCCTCTACGCCCTCGGTCGCCATGCAGAAGCCAAGGAGGAGTACCTCCTTGCCCTTGAGGCCGCAGAGGCTGGCGGCTCACAGTCCGCGGACATCCTCCCGCAGATCCATGTCAACCTTGGTATTGCCATGGAGGCCGAGGGGATGGTACTTGGTGCCTGTGAGCATTACCGAGAAGCCGCCATACTGTGCCCATCTCATGCCAGGGCACTCAAGCTCCTAGGGAGCGCTCTCTTTGGCGTCGGGAGTACCGAGCTGCTGAGAAGGCCCTGGAGGAGGCCATCTTCTTGAAGGAAGACTATGCTGATGCGCATTGTGACCTTGGGTCGGCCCTGCATGCAGTAGGGGAGGATGACCGTGCCATCCAGGAGTTTCAGACAGCAATTGATCTTAAACCTGGCCATGTTGATGCCTTATACAATCTTGGTGGATTGAACATGGATGCAGGCCGCTTCGTACGGGCTGCGGAGATGTATACTCGTGTGCTGAGCATCCGACCAAACCATTGGCGTGCACAGCTAAACAAGGCAGTGGCTTTGCTTGGGCAGGGTGAATCGGAGGAGGCCAAGAAGGCACTCAAGGAGGCGTTTAAGATGACACAGAGGGTGGAAGTGTATGATGCTATCTCACATTTGAAGACATTGCAAAAGAAGAGGCCAAAGCCTTCCAAAGGAAAAGATGATGTTCAAGGGGAGCAGGCTTATGTTGTTGTGGAGGCATCCAAGTTCAAGAGGGTTGGCAGGAAGACTACCTTGCGGCAGGATTTGGCTAATGCGCTAGATATAAGGGCCTTCGAGAGGATGACGAAGCTAGGCCACTGCGATGTGGAGCTTCTTAGAAAAGAGATGAACGAGACTGATGTCCCTGTATCTTACTCAGGCACTGGCATCCCTGAGAAATCAATACGCAAAGCAGCTCTTGAGGTTATTCTCCGCAGGCTCCTCTCTTTTCTCAAGCCAGATACCTTTCAAGGTGCTATCAAGGCAATCAACGAAAGAATTCTCTCTGTCCTTGATGCTCCTGGCTCTGGTCGTGTTGATCTGGGTATGTTCTTCGCCATCATTGCTCCAATCTGTTCTGGCCCTGTGGATAGGCGCAAACGTGTTGTCTTTGATGCACTTCTTTGGCGTCCTGCTAGCGAAGGCGGCAATGGTCAGATAAGGAGGAGTGATGCGTTAACCTACATTAAGCTTCTTCGGGCTGTCTATATACCCACCCATGGGGCTAGTGACATGCTCGAAATGCATGGGGAGTCTGACCCTACCATGGTATCATACACAGAATTCTTAGAGATGTTCAATGACCCAGATTGGGGATTTGGGATCCTGGGCACTCTGGTGAAGCTTGAAGAGAGCGATCACATACGGCATGGTCGCCACACATGCTCCATCTGCCGGTACCCTATCATTGGATCACGATTTAAGGAAACAAAACACTCATTCAGCTTGTGCAACCGGTGCTACAGTGAAGGGAAGGTTCCGTCAGCATTCAAGTTGGAAGAGTACAGGTTCAAAGAATACAGTACCGAGTCGGAGGCGCTCATCGATAAGTGCATGTGCTTCAGTTTACATTCTAAGAAGCTGGAAACTGATGCTTGATCATTCAAACTTTGATCTCAAATGCTCAAGCATGAAATATGTGTATTTCCTAGGTGCAAAGATGTCTAGTTAGCTCTCCCACTCTCTTGTAAACAAGGTGCCTCATTCGGAGTTTCTCTAAATGTGTCCCGGTTACTAATAACCCTAATGTGTTAGCTGTTGTTTCAAGTGTACGGGAACGAGTAAATGTGAATTCCATACACTCTGTTGCCCCAGTCCAATACAGACTTGCTGACCCCAGAACAATTTTGGGATTCTCTTTATTGTTTTTCTTCTTTAGTCTCATATTTTGTGGTTTACTTCAACTTACTGCAACTGTGATGTCTCTCGTTTTCATTTCTATATAAGTCAGCTATGGTGTAATTGTTTGCGTGGGAGCAAAAGAATTTGAATTTTCCCAGTTCTGCTTCCTCTATCTGAGCACCTTTGGATTGGTATAGTGAGCTGAGCCATGTAAGTGCAAGAGAAAAGGGCTGGTTTGGTATAACGAGCTCAGCCAGGTACGAAAAAGGGCTGAAACCATCAGCCGAACAGCCAAATAAAACGCAGGACCTCGCTATTGCAGTCTGCATGTATCAATTCAGAATCGCAAAGCAAAAGCCCCGCCGTCGTGCATGTTAACGATGGTTCGACTTCGTGTCCAGGAGGAGGAGGCGCTCGGCAGATTTTCCCTTTAGGACTCGCAGCTTTCTGATGTATCTTCTGCGGCAGCGGAACAACAAAGCTTTAGATGGTGGATAATGGAAGTATAGAACAACAAACTCGGTGGTGGATGATAGTTCTGTTCACGCGAAGATTGGTCAGACACTAGTAAGGGCTATGTCGTGGATTCGGTTCTGCAGAAGTGATTAGTGATTCGATCATGGGTTTATGCGTGTGATTTTAGTTGCTAAGCACTCAAGACATAAATGATCTTTTGTGTCAGCCCCTACGTCTAGCCGTGGTTTCTTTGTATTAGAATGCTCAATTAGCTCAATCTAGGGGATATTTCCCTAAAAAAAAGTACTCTAGCGTCCGTGAACCAAGTACACTGAAGGGTCCGCGAAGTACAAGGAGAATGACTAGGCTGTTTCCAGTGTTACTTAAAACTTCTAAGAGCAACTCCAAAAGATTTATAGGAAAAATATTCCAAAATTTCTAGGAAACAGCTTGGGCAACCAATGACTCCAAAGTCCAAACCAAAGATTCACAAAATTAAGATCGCCCCATCCCATCCCTATTCGTCCCTGGAACCCAAACACGTGCTTATATTTTAGAACCAACGTTATAGTCTTTGGTTTAAGGTCGTGGATCCAAATTGGGGGTTTCCCATCCGTACACGTGATTGTTAAAAAGTAGCATCCATATCGATCTTGTCAATCAGGATAGGTTTCAGACATTTTCAATACATTTCAGCCTCCTTGTATTTAGAGTATAGGATTGTAAAAATATTGATTCAGCCCTGAAGAAACATAGGTCACGGGACTCACGGTAAATTTAAAAGATAACCAAAACATAAAGTCATGTTAAATTTAAAACATACCCGATAATATGAATATTTCTCCATTGAATTTGATTAGTTCAGAGTACATTTCATTTTTTCTACTAGTATTGAAGTCCAATTTGAGATAATAACACAACCAAATTGGATCTAAACTATACCTCTGTCATATTAAGTAGAATAGGGATAACACTATTCAAAAAATTATATAGCTGCATAAAGCTCAATGCACATCACACGAGATCATTAAGATACAGGTGAGATTTACTCCCAATCAAAAGAATCAATTTATTACCATCAATTAGAACTAAATCTACTCACAGGTGAAGTATATTGAACATGGTACAGAGGGGATTCTTCAAGCTTCAGGAAAAAGCCCGTATGCCCTCTCATGTCTTTTCCCATATCAAAAAGGTGAACCAAAAAAAATTTTGAAGGAACCTTCAAGTAAGCTTGCTAGATATACCCGTCATGTATAGAACCTGCTCCACTCTCGGTCTAGCCATGTTTGATATCATAAGGCAATATACAGAGATTAAACTTTCCTATCCATGCCCGAGACTTACCAAGATCAAAACAATCAGTTCTGGAAGCAGGCATAGAAAAGTATTGGCGAAGAAATGACACGTTGCAGATGTCAAAGAATGAATCTCCCTCCCATCACTCCTCATCCTCGGAATCTGCATTGTAGCAAAATAAATAAGTTGAACACACACAGATGCCTTTGCCATTAGGGTTTCTATCCAATGAAAGTTCACATATTATATTATTATTATTATTATTATGACATGGCAGCTCGTAAAATGTGTGTCAATCCATTTTGCCAGGGGAGAATCTGAAATAGAAATTCTGGGCCTGTCAATAACACAGATGTGATATGGATCCTCTACTTCTTTTACCTAAATATAGATACTGTAATAACATCAATTGTCTCTTGTTTCAAGAAAGATGTGCCAAAATAACATCTTATGATTCATGGCTCAATGCAAACCAACTATTTAAGTAATTCCACCAAAGAAACTTCTCTTACCAGATCGAACATCATCTGTAACTTGTCCTTTATTGTTCAATTGTCTCATTATCATCAAACATATGAGTTTCCACCAGTACATATGGAATACAAGTAATGTGAGAAGCATTGTGTTCAATATGTAGTACAAAGCTGTTGGGAACTCATCCTGCTTCCTCAAGAATGCGATGGAATGATAGCTGGCATTGCAACGGCAACAACAGTAAGTCTAAAAGTACAAGATTACAGAAACGGAAAGTTATCACAAAGAGAAATAGCAAACAAACCTAGAGGCTTTGATTATCCAAAATGGGAAGTAAATTAGGCGCAATAGAAGCCAGGAGATAGCAAAGAGACCAAAAAACAAGCTAGCCCCCAGCTCTTTTTCTGTGTACTTGCACAATTTGGCAGTCTCAAGAAACACATCACTTGCGCCATGAAGAGCGAGAATGATGGTCCCAATTCGGAAAAATCTGAAAGTGAGCATAACTTTAATTATCTTAAAATAGCAATACCTTAGGCCTACCAGAAGCACATATTACCCAAAAAAATGAGGTGGAAGCAAAACTGGTAATACCATGCTAGCTAAGCACGCAGATTATTTGACAAGTAATGTACTCTTAGAGGGCATAGTTACACTTCAAAGGAGAAAGGACAAATTAAGGACCAGGACTAAAACATCAAGATCAACTGATGCCAATGAGAGTTCTTTTCTATTGTATATATATAATCTTAGATCCAGCTGTTTATCAATACATTTTGAGGAATCAAACTACCACGCTTTTCTCTCTACAAAAATTTACTACTCAAAATATCTGAACAATTATCTAAGTTTAGTATATCCTTGAATTCTTGTGTAAGATATGGACTAATTGATTACTCTGTAGCCTCATAAATTCACAATATGATCAGTTGACCCTAAATACATAGCACCAGAACATGAGAGAATGAAGTTGTGAAGTGCAAATACATCATTTAGTGAATGGAAAAAGATTTACCCGGTCAGATATGAAACTCCAATTAGAGTAGATGTTATTACATGATGAGACATCATTACAGCAAAATCCTTTCTGCGGGTTTCCCAAGCAACAAGAGCACCAATGCTGTAGATATAAAATCCACACTGGCACATGTAGAAAAGCATCAATGAGGACCTGAGAGAAAGCAGAATATACATTAGAGGGAGCAAAAATCACCACTTTGCTCCAGAGAACATGTTAAATGGCCACAAAGTAATATGCCTGTGTGTCTTTCAATTGTGGAAATAAGTATAGAAGGATGACAACCCCAAGCTGAGCCATTCAGTCAGCATGGGAACAAATACAAGGTGTTTGGAGGTGCTGGCATTGAATGGCACAGATCAAAAGTTTGTATAGCATATTTTAGTAGAAGGCCACAAGACGTGCCCCTGCCGTTTGTAGAATAAAATGACACACAGAAGTAAACTTGAAGGGGTTACATTTATGATTTATATGGTTACAGCTGAGAGTGGTTTAGCAATAAAAAGTTCAAGCTATGAAAACAACCATGCTGAAGAACTGACGAAAAGGCAGTAGCATGTTTACAGATGTTTTTGTAAATTGCATGCATGCGGCATGCCCCAATAACACCATTGACTACATAAAAAATGGAAGACTATATAACAAGGGCGCCCATATAACAACGGTGTATGAATAGAGCCATACAAGTAAGCTACTCCGAATTGTTCTCACTTTCAACTTTTCAGGTGCAACCATCAAAATGGAAGAGTAAGAACACGCAGGTGTTTAAATAACAACAGTGTATGAATAGAGCCATACAAGTAAGCTACTCCGAATTGTTCTCACTTTCAACTTTTCAGGTGCAACCATCAAAATGGAAGAGTAAGAACACGCAGGTGTTGCAATGTGAAATCCTAAATAGGTATAGGTATGGTTGCATTAAAAAAAAAACGGTAACATTCAATTTTATTTTGTTGCCTTAACAAATAACAAGGAAAATGATGATTTCCACAGTAATCGCACAAAACACTTAAATGGCCTCGAAAATTTCAAGGGCTATACTTCTAAGAACATTCGGAGGATAATTTGTCCTAGTGATATAGTCAAGTGTTGTGTCTCTTCAACTTCAAAGATACTGGATATAGGACATGTCCGCCTGCATAACTATAAATGAAACCTAGAAACCGAAGAAAATGCTCCGGCAGGACTGAGGAAACAGTATGCACTCACGCGATGGGTTGATTTGGCCAGCCATCAAAGTATTGCATCATATCCAATGACCATGGTTCCTGCTTTATTATCATGAGGACCCATGCTTGAACAGAAGCATAGTAGGTAAGTTTCCAACTGGACTCTGAGAACTTGACAATCTTTGCTTGCCTGGCCTCATCATTCATCAACTTAGAAGCTTTAGTGTTGAAAAGGTAGACTGCCAATGGCTAGAAACATAGCAAGATGTTAGTTAAACTGCCATGTAATGTCAAAAGCTACTCCAAAATAATTAAGAGGTTACATATGGACACAGTTATATGAGTACCACTGTCCTTATATAGGAAAAAAAAAAAAAAAATACATACAGAACCTCGCCACCATCATGCAATTGGCCAGCCATGCCAGATGCAGATTTGTAAGGTGCATGGTTGTCTTGCAAGCAATCCTTACATTGCTTAAGGACGAAGTTATTGATCTGTGAGCACATACTACTGCTTAAGCCAGCACAGTTGATCCTCAACAGCCTAGCAGGCCACCGGTAACGCAATTAACGACCGGTTTGCAGTTTGGAAACAGGCGGGAGCATTACGTGACCCGCACTCGAATGATCCCCCGCACGCACGAGCGGGATCAACTGATCGGCTACGCAGACGCAACGAGCAGCGGCGGAGACCACGCGTCGCGACTCGCGACGGGGAGCATTGGTGGGGGCGGCGCGGGAGCGAAACCGGGGAGACGAGAGATCTCGCGGAACCCGTCGCGAATCTGGCGGTGTCGGGACGGGGGGAAATTATACCTTGTAGACGAGGCGGTCGAGCAGGAGGCGGGCGCAGAAGAAGGCGAGGGAGAAGAGGAGCGCGACGGAGACCGCCTCTCCGCCGAAGACCGCCGCCATCGTCGGCGCGGACCAACGGACCAACCAACGGGCGGAACGACCTCCTCCTCCCCGCGGGTGGCCACACACGAGCACCGTCACGCAGCCCGCACCGTCGGCACCAAGAGACCACCGTCCGCACGGCGACGCCACCCACACGCTACGGCCGCTCGCGCGCGCGCGCGGATAATGTGAAGGGCGGGCTGGCTGCGAGTCGTGGCGTGGCGAAGGGGGATTAACCGGAGGAGGAGCGAGCGGCCGAGGCGGCACGCGCGCCTATTTCTACTACTAGTCGCTCGCGCTCGCGCTCGCGCAGGCAGGAGGGGGCGCACGCGCCAGGCGAGGGGGCAGCGGGGAAGCCGGGAAGGGAGGAGGACGATGATGTGCGTGAGCGTGAGCGTGGCTGCGCTGCGGGATGGAGATTTGGATCTCTCTCTCACCCGTCACACAACACACACGGGACACACCCCTGTCCCTGTCGTCTCTCCGTCCCCGGCTTCCGTTGCGTTTCCTCGTTTTGGATCGGCTTGAGCAGATTCGATTCTGGAGTTAATTAGGAAGTCGTTCAAACCAAACCGAGCGCCTCCCCTCTGATCTCGTACGGGGGACACTTGCTTCGATTTAATGCCAGGTCTGTAACACTGTTGAAGAATGTTGTTGGCTTTTCTTTTAAGATAAGATGCTTTAAAAGGAGTGCATTATAAACTCAACCCTAAGGATGGCAACGGGTCGGGTTCGGATCGGGTGGAGTCTCCGTGCACCCAAACCCGAAACCCGAACCCAAAACCGATTGGGGTGAAAATTCATCACCAAACTCAAACCCGCTGGTACCGAAATCGAATAGATACCCGAAACTTGCGGATTACCCACGGATATATATACATAATATATTCACAAGTATAAACAAGAGACAACAAATAATAAATATTTTCATGAGTCAACTTTGAATAAACTTAATAATTTAAGTAAACAAATTATTATTTACATATTATAAACATAATTTTTAATTCCAAATGATTTATTTCGGTATCCATTGGATATCCACGGGTGGAATACTAAACCCGAACCCAAACCCGCACCCAAAAAGTATGGGTGAAAAATCGTACCCAAACCCGAACCCGCGGGACCCGAAACCCCTGGATTACCCCAGCCCGAACCCAATCCGCCGCCATCCTTACTCAACCCTAGACGGAAACCTACAAACTTGCGTGCCATCGATGTGTGATATGCGGCGAAAAGAGTCCCATGCTACATTTTCATTTCCTTCCCGCACTGCCACAACACTCTTCGCTTTAGACCCCTCGAATAAGGTTGACCGTGGTTAAAGAAGTACATTCGAATCGTTCCCCATCCGAAAAGAGTCGACTTGGGAGCCATGGCACCGGGCGGCAAGAGACAAGCAAGGCCTAGTATCTAGGCCTCCAGGCGACCCACTGCCGGTGGATGGGACCATCTCCGTCACCACTCCCCTCTTTTACGCAATTTTCACAATTATAAACCCTGCATCTAAACTATGGAAAGTTTTACAAGTTAATGTAAAAGAAATCTAAAAGTTTAATTTTTTATTTCTTACGCAATTGTTTTAGACATCTGCAACATGTTTAAATCTGACTTATTACAAGAAGTCGTCCGAAGATGGTCAGTCCCATGCTACATTTTCATTTTCTTCCCCGCATTGCCGAAAAACTCTTCGCTTTTAGACCCCTGAACATGGTTGAGTGTGTCGGCAGGTACATTTCAATCGTTCCCCATCCGAGAAAGAGTCAAGACCGGTGAGCATGGCAAGCAAGGTCTAGTACCACGCGCCTCCAGGCAGCCCACTGCCGGCGGATGGGACCATCTCTGTCACCACTCCCCTCTTTTACGCAATTTTCACAATCATAGACCCTGCATCTAAACTATGGAAAGTTTTACAAGTTAATGTAAAAGAAATCTAAAAGTTTAATTTTTTATTTCTTACGCAATTGTTATAGACATCGCAACATGTTTAAATCTGACTTATTACAAGAAGCGGTCAGAAGATGGTCTAAGGACCTGCTTGTAATTTCAGCCTCTTCTCGAGGTCCTTCTTGCATATAGGGCTGGACAGTTGTACTCCGTATCCTATAAAGGTGTACCTGTATTTATACTCTTTGGTTTTCTTTAATTAATGAAGGTATACTTAATAAAAAGAAATGGAAGTATATATCTAAATACCATACAAGCCTGAAAGTGGATAAAATATATACCTACTCCCTCTGTCCTTAAAAGGTAGTCGCCGTGGTATGCGTGCCATAAGTTTGACTCAATTTGTAAAAAAATACGTGCAACATTTAAATTTTTAAATAAATTTGTTAAAAAACTAGACTTAAAATCTTTTTCGATGATGCTAATTACTTAGCATAAATATTTATATATTTTAATATATAATTACCGGCATTTGTTTTTTTGGAAAGCGTAGTGACAAGTATATGCTTCATAAATTAGGGACGGAGGGAGTATATGCAAAGCAATAAATTGGCAAATGCTCCTACGGTTTTGCAACCCCAATTACGAACATAATAAGCACTCAGTACGAGAATTATGTACAAGTATATGCTTCATAAATAATCAACTGATGGGCTCGGAATCCCAGATATATACAAACATAATGCAAGTACTACATACTACCAATGTCACGTGGAATCGGCATGGTTGCTTTTCATGTGTGGCGGTGCGCATGCGAATGCTCACGATGAGCCGCCGAGCCATGGTCGTCGTGGAGAGACGAAGCCTCCTTCCTCTTGGTCCCGATCAAATGGGGATGATGATCGGGGTGGTGCCGGCGGCGTTCACCGTCACTCACGGCTTATTCTCATTGCGTGCTCCGCCTTGGAGCCGGCCCTCCTCGGGCGCAGGGACTGCCGAAGCCTGTCCGTCCTCCTCCCCCGCACCGACGACTCCCAGCTGGACGACCTGCCCACCGCCGCGGCGCCCCCACGGTGCTGGTGGCCACTGTAATCAGAGGCCACCGACGATGACGGCGACGGCGAGCCCCTGTAGTGGACGTCATAGCTGCTCGTGCTGAGGTCCCTGTTCCCCAGCTCGATGTCGTCGGGTTGCTGGCGTCGTTGGCCGCGCCGGCCGCGGTACACTCGCTCGGTGTCTTGCACCTTGCGCCAGAGGTGGTGGAGCACGCGGCAGCCGCCCCAGCACGGCATGTACACCAGCTTGCAGGAGTTCTTGGCCAGGCACTTGACCACGCCTAGCTTGCATAGGAGGTAGAAGACGTAGAGCGCTGCGTGAACAAGATTGAGATTCAGGTAGCAGAACGAATGAGGTCAATTACATTTTCTCTTTTTTTCTGGATTGGAAATGTAGGGTGTGCATGCGCGACGAAGTGAATCACCGATGAGAACGAGGATGAGAGCCAAGATGAACTTGAGCACGCGTGTGACGCAGAGGTGCTCGATGAAGCAGAGCAAGTCCCATGTCCCCGAGCAAACGCGCCTTTAATTTTGTGGCAGAAAGGAAAGTAAAACGAGATCAGTGGTGTCCAATTCAGATTCAGTCTAGAAATACACCACTATTGGTTGTCTTGAGACGAACGTACGCACTCGCAGGAGACAGAGTTGAACGGCGACGAGATGACGTTCCCGACGAGCCCACCGAGGCCGCTCGCCGCCGTGCCGATGACAGAGCCCATCGATCGATGGCTGCCTGTATTTTACAGCACGCCGGAACCGACGAAAGGACTCCAGAGCAACCGGTGTCTATTCATCGATCGATCAGGCCAGATCAGGGCATCCTCCCTCACCCTCTCCCTGGCTCCGTGCAGCGGATGATCTGGGGACGAGGGATCCCTTGTTTACGCGCGCTTTTGGGAGCCCAAACCGTCGTCTAGCCAGGCGGACGCTCACGTCCTGCCTTACTCACTAGTACAGTACCAGTGTATTGGCGCGCGCCCATACGCGCGGGGTATTGGCCGTGTTTTATTAGGGAAGAGGATGGACAGGAAACCTGATTTCATTGAAGTCAGGTTCATATGTGTAGCATTAAAAGCGAAGGAAGTGAACGCATGTTTGTGGGTAATGGTGGTCGTGTATGTATGAGGAATAGCTGTTGACATAAACTGAACAGAAAAAGCTTCAAGGGTGCACATTGAATAACCGAAATCCGAAGCATGTCTTATGTAGAGTACAGGATGGTACATAAATATACAACAACATAGCTGTAAGCACCTTACAAATGAACGAACAACAATGAAAGATAAAGCGGCGGTCGCAGAGGCGTAACAATGGCCTTCGAAGCTTCGACAGGAAAAACGATAAAGCATAGATGATACAATAGGGTTAGATTGTAACTTTATGTAGCACAAAGTAACTGAGTTTACAAAGTGCACGGCATTGTAATAAAAGGTAGTTCTATGTACATGATATAAGTACCTAAGTAAATGAGGCTGTGATCTCAATCACCGAGATACAAGCCAATTCATTTCGTCATGTGTGAACCTTTTACAAAGTACAGGGCATGCTATACAGGGGATATGTTATCTATGTTTGAAAGTAGCCAATATAAACATATGAATTTGTACATAGGATTAATTTTGTAGGGTGTATGAAGGTTGAACCAACAGTTGCTACCACTCTTAAGTGTCGCCACAGCAACTGAGTTTACAATATGAGATGAAAGTGTCGACAGTAACTGAATTTACAACCTGAGGTCGGAATACTAAGCCCCTACACCAGAGAACTAAAGTGAAACTTCTTAGAAATTACCACCTACAGTTCAGTGCGCAGACGTAGCCGACATGCATCATATATCTACTTGAAACTTCATGCCACACTTGCTGGAACAATTCAGAGCTAGCCCTGCAAATCAGAACACTCTTGTGTCGTAAAGAAAACACCATATTCATTTAGGAATCTTGGGTGGCTTTGCCTCCACAACTTTGTGTCGTAAAGAGAACACTCTTTGCATATGTAGTTGGCTATACTGATTGTTACTTTAGTCTAAATATGTCCCTTTATGTAGTCCATTGTAATACATGATGATATTGGAGTCCGTGCAATTACAATGGGGACTGCATAAAGGGATAAAATGGATCATATTAGAAGCAAAATTAAATAAACTCCAGGAATTTAATATCTATAATATTTTTACCATCCCAGTTCAGCAGCCTAAGCCATGACCTCATGAAGAAACTTGAGATATACATTCCGTATGAATGATTTAATCTTGAAATGCCTTTTTCGATAGGGCGCCTGATACACTGAATTTTGAGCAGATGCATCCAATTTCGAAACAGGTTACAGACCTATGTATTATTTTGTTACAGAGTGTACTATGCTTGAATGAGATAATGAAACTCAGTTCAAACCTGAAACTTGAAATGTGCCAAATTATATCCAGGATCTTACATAACTACTAATGGAATTCACGCAGATGAATGAACATACTGTTTTGAGTTTGATACTTCTTAAGCATGGTGTTCAGCCTAAGTTAGAAGCTACAAAACCACAACATTTCTGAAATAGATGGAGTACAGTATCACAATATATATTAGCCATTTTTACAAAGTAGGTCCCAGGCTAGTTCACTACACTTAAGTTTTATAGCACATGAGTTAAGTAATGTTTAGGATGACTTTTAAATTCAGATAGCCATGGATCCCTACGCAGCAATGTAGCACCCAGAATATGGAAATTTAGCTTATTACCTTGGATTAATTTTGTCAAAGGCATGAACCAGAGGAACCAATAATAAAAGAATAGCTGACCATGCTGATTGTTCTTTGTTGAAATCAGAGCAAAGCTGAGCAGCAACTTCAATGCAAACAACTGTCAGTTGAATGGAAGAGTGTCAATTAGCTATAGGAGGTACTGTTCATGGACATTTTTTGTCAGTTATAAGCAGAGTATGGAGCTGTGAAAGGAGCAATCCAGTACTGTTCATGGGAGTTCAAATCTGCTACCATGTACACCTGGAAATGACAAAAAATTATAACTTGCCATAACTAAAGCTCAGATGAATGCCTATAATAGTCCTGATAAGTAAAATAAGAAAGTTAACATATCAGGGCAAAAGATGAATCTGAATAAGCTAATTCATCATGGTAGAATTAAGATTGTAATATATAAACTCATTATAGAAACATACCAGTCCCTTTAAGATATGTTGTCGGATTTGTTTTGCTCAACAACTGATGAACATGTACGCTGGGAAACTGTAATAGCTGAAGTATGAGCTACGAACAAGCTATGCAGTGTAACAGTGAAACACAGTGTAATTAATTTATATGTAGAACTATAAATTAATCGATGATTAACTCTACAGAGTACATTAAAAGTATCCATAGGAGAGGTCAAAGATAAAGAGTCAAAAGTGGGTGGGGCAGCGACAAGGAGCATGTACTGCACAATAGCTAAAAGGCATACACTGGTACTAAGATATATGCAGAAAAGAGATTTTAGGCATGTCTTGAACAAAAATAGAGAAAATAGAAGCTGAAGATCGCACCTGATATATCACAAAGAAGCCAATGTAATAAACTACACTACCGATAATTACTCTTGAAGCTCAGAGAAGGTAGCAGACATGTCACAGGTTATATAAAGAAAATAAAACAACTTATAAACCTTCATATGAAATGCAGGGGCCTCTACAGATGTAGCTAATCTAGGAGTAAGCTAACAATGGCAGAACCCAATTTATCGTAACTAAAACAGCAGAAGCAACTGACAAACCTAATCTTTTCATTCTTTTTTAACAAATCAATACTTTCGAGAACTTTACAAGAGCCTAAAGAGAGGCTTCTCATAATGGATGAAGAAGGGGTTGAGATGAAGGCCATTGTACCTAACGGACTGGACCTGCAACACGGTAGTGAAGGCAAAGGTAGTGTATCATTGGGCAGCCACAGGGAGCCAGCAGCTAACAGAGTGCATGAGGGTCAGTTTAATTTAGAAAGAAAAAGAGGCAAAAGGTCTTAGTGATCTGCGCCCCATCTTGCGCAAGTGATGGCCACGGTTCTATGAAGCATTAAACGTAATAATACATGGTATAGAAAATATCTTTCATGTACAATAAATCAAGTATTGCTGTAGTATACAAACCTCGCCAGAGCAGTATCTCTAAAAGAATCAGAAACCAATCACTGAGTCAGTTTTACGAAAGTAACAACCTAATTTTCAGAAAAATACAAAGATATTGGCAAAGAACATATCTTTATTCCTTATGTTTGGAGGTAATCCATGAAGAACTATCAATACTACTACAGTTTCTGACCAGATGCAATGAAACGAAGTGCTCCTAATGCAATGTGTTCCAGGTACTGAAAGATCAAAAGAAAACCATACTCTGTACAGATGGGATTCTCTATTCCAGTCCTATCAGTGTTATAGGAGGCAGGCATGCTTCCAATAGATACCTGACCATTGTCTTTGCATTTCCCATTGCTGCAAGAAGATGAATATCATCATGAAAAATTGCAACATGGTTTTATAAATCAAACTTAAAATGTAACCAAGAAGAATAGCAATAGGTAACAACAAATCAACTAATATCAAGTGAGCATTTAGAGGTGGGAAGGTAGCAGCTCACATAATTGAGGACCAACAACCATAGCAGTGCGAAATCGAAATGAAGAGAAATAAATGGAAAGCACACAGGCGCACAAATGAGAGCACGCACACGGATGCATCAACAAAGAAAAAAATGTGGACCAACGACCTCACCGGAACCGGGTGTTGTTCGTGGGGAAGGGGGTCACCCCCGCACCCGCCCATGCCCTCGACATCTCTCGCCGCCTTCCGCTCGTCGCCCTCGCCGGAAGCCACCATGGCGTCCTCTCTCCGGATTTGCTAAGCCCTAGGCCGGGCTGCGTGGGAGACCCACCACCACGCTCGTCATACAGCCTTCCTCCTCAATCGGGCACGCACGGATTGCGGGGCGGAGGTTGAGATGGACGAACCCCAAGAGAAGACGAGATCCGAGCTTCAACGGAGCTTAAAAAAGAAACAGAGCGAGAGAGAGACAAAGGAGAGATGGTTGTCCGCCTCGCCGCCGATGGTAGATTCACGCTGCGTGCTGGGGCAGCCGCCGGCCGTCGCGCCACGCGAGGGCCTCGCCGCCCGCCTCCGCCCGACATCGCCCTGGGTAACGCCGCCACGCCGGGACGACCGCACGCATCCCGCTTGGCGTCGCCACGACCGGGCCGCCCCAGCCGGGGCCAAGCCTCCACGCCGGATTGCGCGCCTGCCCCGCGCCGCCACGGGAAAAAGGGAGGAACGAGGAGAGCCGCTGGCGCCGTGGCCGCGCGATGGACCCGCCGCGCCCGCGAGACGTAATGGAGAGTGAGGAAGGCGGGAGGCGATCGCGAGATCTAGGTTAGGTTAGGGTTGGGATTGAAGCCGATATATATTTGGTTGGGAGTTGCTCGGGAGGGAGGGAGGGTCAATCGCGCCGCCGCCGCCGCCCGGCGCCGCCAGCGCTGGCGGCGCCCGCCGCCCTCGTGCCGGCCACGGATCCCCGTGCCGCCGCCGCGCGCCGTGCCCGCCGCCGCGCTCAAGGCCGCGCCGCCCTCCGGCCCGGGCCGGCGCCCGCCGGGCCGGGCTGGGTCCAGCCCGCGGCCGCCGCCAGCGCCGGGAGCCGGAGGTGGAGGTGCCGGCGCGGGCGGCGGCGGCGCCCCCCGAGACGCCGCCGCATCGGAGAAGTCGGAGAGAGCGAGAGGTTCGGTAGTTTTTTTTTTTTTTTTTTTTTTTTTTTAGGAGGGGGGGCCAAATATATATGTGCTGCTACAGTAGAATGAGTTAGATCCGGGTCGTCGGCCGAGATCGAACGGTCAAAATTAATTTTGCTAACGTGGACGTCTTGGCCGACGATTTACTCCACACACAATATTACTTTTAAATACATCCCGATAAAAATAGATACGTAATAGACTATCAGGCGTCAGGCGTACGTGTTGGATGTACATGATATGATACTGTAGAATGTTGGCTGGACAGATCTGGCCGTATTGCTAAAGGACATTCTGTTGATTTTGTTTGCCTTTATAACAGCGTGACGGCTTAAAAAAAATAGAGACACTTTGCACATTTTTATTTTCTCCTTTGCTTTGCGGCTGCCACTGGGCATTTAAAACTTTATGTCAATGCAGAACTAGAGAAGATAGCCCGTACAAATAGCAGGGTAGTTAGTTTTAGGAATATCATCTTGTGTTTTATAATTAAAAATATAATTAATATTTAGGTATATTTAAATAGTATTCTTAAAACTAACTACTGCGAACAAAAAATTACATTACCATTCAGAGTATGACTATCTATTTATCTAAATGGTATTGTAATTTTTTGTTTGTAGTTTCTAGTTGCAGTAACAAATTACCATTCAGAATATGACTATTTATTCATCTTTTTTATCTAAATTGCAGTAGACATCTTATACATGGAATAGATATCTTTTATGAAAAAAAAATACTACCCAACGTCCTCTTTAATTGGATCCCCAAATATAAACATCTTTTATTCTGGATTTCTTGCTAGCCAAAGATGAACAGTGAAGATGGTTCTTTTTTTTTTTTAAAGTGCCCAAAAGGTACAAAAGAAGGTATAAAAGGATATAAAGATATTTTTTTTACTCAAATGATTCTTCAAGCAATGATTTAGACAATAAATTTCAGAAAGACTCTTGGAGATGCTCTTCGTTGAATGTGCAACACATCCAATTCTTTTCTCTCCTCGCTCACATGAAGTTGTTGTTGAGTAGATCAAACTTCAACCCACATAGGGCAATCTCCTTGCCCGTCGTTGCGGTGAGTGATATGTTGTTGCTCCTATAGCCTCAAAATTTGGTGCAACTTTTGTGTGATTTGGAAGCATGAGGATGGATAGTGTTTCTAGGTCCATGTCTAGGTCACCAACCTAGGGTGAGGGTCTGGCGCCCTAACATTTCTATGCACCCCCTCAGTTAGTTAGATACTTAAATAGTCCAATTAGCTAGTTAATGATGATATATGTGCTTTGATTTCTTATCCTCCTCCATATTAATCTCTAATAACATCTTATATAATTATAAGAACTAGACCTCTCTATTATTTTCTACATCTCTTTAGTGCTTTTCTCCCTCCAAACATCTAGTTCATGTCCATAGTACATCTATTTAGCTAGGTAATTATAATTAGTGTTTTATTGCTTGATACCTAAGAATTTATTTCCAATGGCATATATATTATTATCTGATTAGTCTTACTGTTTTTTTTCATATCTCTTTTGTTTCGTTATTATCATGATCCTCTTTAGATCTAAGAATTAGATTAATCGATGAAGGTTAGAGACCTAAGGATAATTAATTTTGGTTCATTCTTTCTTTATAAAATGTTCTTTTTTATTTAGTTTTTAGCATAATTTCTTTTATACTATGAAGTGTACATAACCCCTCAACTATTGAGGATGAACTACTTTAACACCCCTAAACTATAAAACCAAATTTTCTACCTCTAAACTTTCCAAAACCAATCAGATAACCCCTTAGGTGGTCTTGGACAATGCTTTTTTTGCTACAGTGATGGTGATTTTTGTCTTTTTATTTATTTCCTTTTTTTTAAAAAATACTAAATTATAGAAAAATCATAAAATGGAAAATCCATTTTTGTTAGACTTCACATGAGTAGATCTACATAGTGAATATATAATATGGTATGTTGCAACTATGAATTATTCAAATAATTACATAAAAGCATAGATCTAACTTGCCTTTCCTCCAACTGATTGTCCAACTTGCCAAACTATAAAGGATAAGATAAGAACTTTTAAACTTTAACCCACCATAATCAATCACCATTATTCATTAACCCAAACACTCTTATTATTAGAATTCATAATCTTAATTATAATAATCCTATGTATAATCTTAGATTATAATAATCGGGCAATGATCCAAACATGCCTCGGTGCTTGTTTGGACCTATTCCAAGACTCGTGTAATGTAGATGTAGTAGTTATGCAGCGGAGGCGTTGAAGCCCTAATACAACAACTCCTACAGCTCCACCAATTTCCCAGTAGTGTTTTTTTTTTTTTTTTTTTGCCAAAGCTAAAGTCGTTTTTTGGTCTACTACAATGTGCTACAACTTAGAACAATGTGTTATAGTACCTTATCGAAGGAGTTAGAGTGGTTTGGACTGGAGTTGCGCCAAACAACCCCTTAGGGTGTTCGAAGCGGGTGGCGACTTCACCGACTCACATCATTTTGTGTTCAATGTGGAAGGGAAAATTGAAAAGCATCAATGAGGAAATCACTAGTTTCACATGCTTCTAAAAGAATCTCTAGACCTCTACTCACCGTGGCTCATCTACATATCCCCACCAAGGTTACCAAGTTTTTTTTTTTTTTTACTATTTTATAGACCATGTCAGCTAGTGACAACCCACTGAGGATGCTCTTAGATATGCATTAGTTTAGATAAATAATAATGTATCTACAAAAGTCAAAATCTCTTATAATTTAAAACAGAAGGGGAAATGATATATGTATGTGAGTTAATTTATCATTGAGCTTTGTTGTTTTGTAACACCCACATGGCTCCTGCTTCTCGTGTGACAAGCAAACGTGTCCCGGCACCTCGATCTTTTGAGTTCCGACCCAAATCAGAATCATGTGTTCTGTGTGAATAGCAGCAGCAGCATATTAATTTTTTAGATTAGAGGCAGCAGCATAGCTATCCCCTGCATTAATGAGGCTGACTTACGTGGAACTTGACTATGATCTTACAGGTGGCATCTGCTCCGCATGACTGCCGTCGACCACAATTTTCGCTACAGTAGAACTGCTTTGTCAGCATCTAGCTAGCCAGTCAGTCAGTCAGTCAACTCCGATTGCTGTTCAACGGCGTGCCTCAAAAAATGGTATCTGGAGCTTGATTTTTAATACATGACTGCGATGTGGCTACACACATCTCTGTAAAATTTTCTTTGAATAATGATTTTTTCTTGGGCGATTTTCCGTCAATAATTAAGAAGCAAGCATCGCAAAGAAGTGAGGATACCGGCCGCGGCCAAGTAGATCGAGAAAAAAAGGAGCAGGGCCGTCGCTCCCCATGTGCAACAGGAGCGCTTGCGCAGGGCCTCCAAATGAAGTGGGCCTCCAAATATATACCTATATATACGTAATACATACATGGGCAGCTGGCGTACACAACCCAATAGAAAACAATTTGCTGCCGGCCGCTGGCTTACGATGTACGTCACGTTCTCAGACTCAACTTGACGATCCCTGGGACGGCTTGAGCGGTAATTTGGCTTGTTAGTTAGCATACATGGTTGGCCAAATTTATGTAGTCGCTGGTGGTCAAATTCATCAGTTGACACATTGTTCAAATGATATTTCTACAGGGAAGGTGTGTTCGATACAAAGAATAAATGTGACACGGTCATGATAAATGTGACACCGTTAGAGCAAGTATTATAAGGATGAGTCATCGTTGGCTAAATATAGGACACGTCATGCAAACAAATGATCTGGCAGAGAGAGAACGAAGAACTCTTCGCCCGGCTGAAACTCTCCACACCGCTCGTTCCCAGCCGGCTGCGGGCGAAAACGCCAACGCTTTTATCCCCACATCCCTTTGTCCTCGATCTCATGCGGCACCCGGCTCTTCCTGGCATGGATGCATGTATCTGTTTTTCTAGATGAATGGTCACATACATATGGCCACATAGATGTATGGCACAATATATTGTATGGACATGGAAACATTAAATATTCATCATCTCTGCTAGAGCCAGTCAAATAGCCAGCCAGCCATAATACTAGTTTGCTCGTTTGGCTGTTAATGGCGTGCCATCAAAAAATGGTATGGAGCTTGATTTTAATACATGACTGCGATGAAGCTACAGACAAGGTCGGTCTGTAGTGTTTAATGAAGAGTTTCTTTGAATAATGATGTTTTCTTTTTACATTTTCCGTCAAAAGATTTTCACCCTGTGAAACGAAGCAAGCATCGCCATGAAAGAAGTGAAATTCCGGCCGCCGGCCAAATAGATTGATACAAAGGCAAGGAAGAAGAAAATCCCAAACAAACGTTCCCAGACAAACGTTCCCTGACCTTAAAATCATAAAATGTTGCGCTTGTGTTGAACAAACACGTAAGCAAGAAAGCATGTTCCGCGCAACTGCATGCGGCACATCTGATACAAGTCTCGAGCAAGTGTGAACAGGAAGCGATAGACGACGTGTCGTGCGGACTAATGACACATGGACATGCGTTTAGCATTCCAGCATTGAATTGATTGTGAATGCGAGAGCATATAGCATCCATCTCACTGCTCATGAGTCATGATGTCACTCTGTTTACTGGGACATGGAGCGATGATCAACACCACCTACAATATACCAGTAGCGCAAATGCGCAATCCTTCGTCGCCGCCACCGGACTGGAACGGAGCACTTTTCACTTCCTGTCAGTCGCGCGTCTACGGTCAACCTGCGTATAGCGGCTTGGTTATGCCTAATCTACCCCTACAAGACACTTTGAAAACAGTAGTCTGACAGTAGTTCTGTGATGCTAGAATTTGGAGTGGGCATTCTGACTTCTGGCTTCTGGAACATTCAATCTGTCTCTTAAAAAGAACTGTCAGTTCTCAAGCATTAATCCCTATTCATCAGTTCTTTTGACCAAACTAAACAAAGACCCGGTTGAAAGCCGGTTGAAAGGAAAACAAAATGTCACGGGACCACATGCTCGAGCAAGTGAGCAGCGCAGCTCATCCTTTCTCACACGGTCAGCGGCGGCCTCCCACCACACCAAGCCTGTTGCCGGGGCGCGGACGAAAGCGCCACGCGGTGTTCAATTCCCGGGCCATCACACTGGTGGGGCGCTGGCCGCTGGGGACCGGGGCTGGGTAGGAGAAGTACTTGGGTTCTTGGGTTCGCTCGCTGGTCGCCGGTTTTGGCGCTAGAAAACGTGGACTTCAACGGTGTGGTGGGTGGCTTGGCTACCTGGGTGCCTGCCGAGTGCCGACTGCCGATCTGTGACCGCGCGCGTCGCCACAGAAGCGAGCAAAAAACGACAGCAAAGGCGGGGCGGCACGAACCGCCGGGTGCGTATCGGCCGCCTCCTACCCACCTCCACCCTGTCCTCGGACAGGCGGTGTCAGTGCGCCGGCGGTGCCAACGCGGACGCGGAGGCGGAACGCCCGGGAAGGTGAGGGAGCGGAGGAAGCAGACAGCCCGGAGCTTCTGCGGCCTGCGGGAGCGATCCCGTCTTCCGTCGGCCAGGTACTTGCCCGATTCTTGCCTGCTTCGGAGAGCAGTATGGCGCATCCAGGACTGGGCGCATCAAATCCGGCTATTTACATGAGTTTCTCAAGATTCTTGCTCATTTTGTCCTCGATTTCGTTCGCCTTTCCAGTTTCTGTAGCGTGTTGCGAACGAGCAGAGTGTAGGTTCGTCTATCCACACCTAAACTGGCTTTTATTACAGTTTTATTTTACTCACTAATAGCCTCGCACCCTCTGCGCAGTTCCGTGATTCACGAACTAGAACTGGCTTCGTGTGAACTTCTGGAGAAGGCAGCGGGATTGGGATTTGGAACATGGGGAGTTCCGTCGGCTGCTTGCGAGGCGGCTCCAAGTCGGGGCAAGATACGTCTCCTCGTTCAGGTACATCCGTTCTGTGAGCACATGGTTGGAGGCGATCACTGCTCAATAGGATCGTGACTAAACATTTCATCTTCGAATTGAAGAACGCTTGTGTTGTGTCGCGATACATTAAAAGTGTGGACAAGATTGTAAAATTGTTCTCTTTTTTAGCCACACGTTGATGCAGGGCATAGTAGCACACCCAACATACCAAAATAGTGGGTAATCCATGCTTCGTGAGTATAATCTTGATCCCAAAAGGTATTCATCAGGGTATGAAACTGTCTTTCAGTGTTCTTATGTATTCTTTTTTTGTAAACCATGCATTGCTGCGTGCAAGTGAGGCTTCAATGAGATGTAAATCATAGCCAGTAGCACTAGAACTCTAGGAGTAGTAAGCAGCATTCTCAATCTCATACTACAGAATACTATTGAATCAAACTGATCAGAGGGGTGGTATCCACGTCTGCTGGAACTGTAAACGCTGAATGTGGTCTATTGGTCTTGGTTAATAGACTGGGGCTCAGCCCTTAAACTCTAAAAAACTATTGAATCAACTGAAATCATCCGCCAGTAGAACAGCCTCTTAGTAGCCATTTCCTGTATTAGGGATCCTATCGCCCAAACAGAAACTATACCATGACTTAGACGTTAGGAATAATGATGATAGCAATAGACTTTTGTACACCTCTTGCACAAAGATAAACTTTTTTTTTCTGTTGGTCAAACTAATATACAAACATGTTTTCTATAAGTGATCTTTTATCATTGAAGATTTTAGTTATTGACCAAAGTGTCTGTCGTCCTATTTCAGTGCGCTTCTGTGCTGACATTTCTTTCCTGTCTGTGTTCTTTTGATTAACAGCAATTGATGATGCAACTCTGATAAAAGTGCAGGTCATGTAATATCAAGAGCTGGAAATAATGTAAAGGTATTCTCCTAAATGAGTTGAAGACTGCGACCAAAACTTTCACATGTTGAACTGCATTGGCCGCGGGGTTTTGGAGCAGTGTATAAGGTGATCCCCAGGACTTGTTTATGCATTTTTGTTTAAAATTCGTGCTTATTGCTTCTACTCTAAATGCATGTTTTGAGGAACTTTGCAAATACTGTAGTCAATGACTAACAAAGGCTGTTCCTCACTTAGGGAAACCTGAAAGATGGCACTCTAGTTGCAATAAAAAGCTTGCAGCTGAGTCAAAACAAGGAATTAGTGAATTCTTGACAGAGATTAATGTCATATCAAATGTTAGGCACCCAAACCTTGTCAAGCTGATTGGTTGCTGCGTTGAAGGGAATAACAAAATGTTGGTGTATGAGTATGCAGAGAACAATAGTTTGGCAAATGCTTTACTTGGTAAGTTCAATATTGAAGTTGTACTTTCTAAGTCGGTCAATCCAAATGTATTAACTTTACCTTTGTGAATTATGGCCAGGACCAAAGAATAAATGTATCCCATTGGACTGGCAGAAAAGAGCTGCTATATGTATTGGAACTGCTTCTGGCCTTGCTTTTCTTCATGAGGACGCACAACCACGCATTGTCCACCGTGATATCAAGGCTAGCAACATTTTACTTGATAAGAAACTGCTGCCCAAAATTGGAGATTTTGGATTGGCCAAGCTTTTTCCTGATACTGTCACTCACATCAGCACACGTGTTGCAGGATCAATGTTAGTGCATCTCTGGATCTTTTTATGTATAGTCCTTGCAAAGGAATCATTTTCCGCATTACTTACTTGCTTATATACAATGAAGTTATTTGTATCTCATGTCATTTTTTTTTCATTGTGTTATTCTGATTTTACCCAAGTGTAGCGATTTTGTTATTTTTTTAGCCAGTTTACCAGTGCGCTGATCAACTAATTGTAGTTTGCAGTCTGTTCTAACATACTTGAAATGTAATCTAAATATATAATTTTCTTGCAGGGGTTATTTGGCACCAGAGTATGCCTTGTTGGGACAATTAACCAAGAAAGCAGACATATATAGTTTTGGGGTGCTTCTTCTTGAAATGATAAGTGGTGAAAGTAGCAGCAAGTCAAGCTTGGGGCCTAACATGCTTGTTCTTGTGGAATGGGTAACTCATTTTCCCCTCTTGTAGTATTTGCCATGATTGCATCAGCTCTTGATGGACTGTAGACTCACACATGCACCTAATAAGTACCAACTTCTTCCATGATGGACTCACAGTACATGTTGACGATGGTGTTCTAACTTTACAAGTTTATACTTAATATATAGCTGCTTCTTCGGAAAAAAAAATGATTGAACTTATTACATGGGTTAAACTGCAGACATGGAAGCTGCGGGAAGAAGGTAGACTCTTGGAAATTGTTGATCCGGAACTGGAAAAGTATCCAGAGGAGCAAATGCTTCGTTTCATCAAGGTGGCATTGTTGTGTACGCAAGCCACGTCCCAGCAGAGGCCAAACATGAAGCAGGTGGTTGATATGCTATCTAACCAAACAGAAATTGATCTGCAAAATGCAGTTCCACCAGGTGTGCTGAAAGAACCTCGGCAGCGTACCGGTGGCTTTGGGGGTTTGACTGCAGACACGTCCTCAAGCCAAAGCACCAAAGCCAATCCAGCTGAATCATACAGTACACAGACCAACATGAACAGCTGTCAATTTAGCACAACTGAGGTATCACCAAGGTGACATGATAGACAATCAGCTTGGAATCTTGTTTGATGTCTTCGGAGTTGTGTCGCACCTCCCACAAGGTTTACTGTGCTGAGCGCTGACAAATCCTCTTCATATGGAAGGCCTGATCCATTTTCATCCTGTTTCAGAGCTACATAGGATGTGAAGGCCTCTGTGAATTGCTTATGTACAGTAACTGTAGCTCATCTTCTTTTTTTTTCTTTTGCAAAGGAGGAATTGTAGTTAAATTTGGCAATTGCTCTCAGTCTCATGCTCTTTATTAAAGCTTGTTGTGGGAACTAGGGATACATTGCAGGAACAAGATTAGTGTATTCGAAAATTCAAAAACTGTGCTCACAGTATTCTGCATAATATACGGCTCAAAGTACGATCCCAATTTATCTCCATTCATCTCGCTTAACATGATCGTCTCCTGAATAACCATTCCAACAGAATTAATGTTTTCCTTTATAATGCTTTTAACGACCCGTGATGCTCTTCATGAGCTATACCGTCTGCAGCAGTCCGCCAGTCCTTTTGTGGGGAAAAAGAGTGAATGACGTTGTCATCGATGCTCTTTATGAAAGAATTGAAGAAAACTTTGTGTTAAGGTGTTCACTGCATTGCTCATTGCATAAAGGCTAATGTTTCTTGTTTTCCTACTATAGGTGTATCTCTGCTCATGATGCCTGCTTCTGCCGATGAAAACTCTTCTCTAACTTGGCAGAGCTTATACCTTTGTTGCAGAGCTCATAGCCTCATAGGACACCGAGGGTATACAGGGACAGGAATTTAAGTTGTATGTTTGGCAGGTTATATTATTCAACACTGAGTTGTAGATTGTCTCTAGTGATACACTGTAAAACTTAATCAAAGATTTGAGAGGAGAAATATACCACTAGCATATAACTATGCAATATAATATGCAACAAAGAGTACCATTGGAGTTGTTCTAAGAGACTAAGAGACTATACTAATGGGCCTACCTAGGAAATCTAGCTTCGCAATGAACAAGCAATATTCATGTCATAACCTTAATTCCCATATTTATTCGATTCCCTGGAGAACATAAGCTTATGGCTTTTCTCCACCCACTAACAACATTTTTCCTATCGGAAAGTGGGTAAAGAAACATGAACAATAACTAATAAGAAATTCTCACATCACACTATTCTTTGTCTACAAAAGCTGACTCTGCAAGATCGATGGCCCGAGCTAGGGCTGCAGCCTTGTTCTCGCATTCACGTTGTTCGTCGTCTGGGCTACTGTCGGCAACAATGCCTGCACCAGCCTGGAGATGAGCAACCCACTCCCGCGCCCTATCTGCATCTTTGTACGAATACATCGTGTTGTGGCTTGGCGCTGTTGAGAAAACGATGGTGCGCAGAGAAAGTGCAATTTGCATATCACCATCAAACGATATTCCTCCTAGACCACCACTATATGGTCCTCGTCTTGTAACTTCCAACTTATCTATCAACTCCATGGCTTTTACCTGATCACATAAATAAATTTTCTTTAAGCAATACTTATTTGAAAGAGAAATGAACTCATTAATCAACAGTATTCAAAAAGAGGGTAATAAACTTTTTTTTTTTTTTAAAAAAAAGAAGCCAGTAGAATTCAGGATGGTTAAGGTTTTAGAACAGCTATAAAGATGCCAACTGCTAAACCGAGCAACATAGCAAGATAGATCTATCAATGTCATTGCAATGCAAACTGCTAAACCGGGCAACATAGCAAGATAGATCTAAATGAACCAGATAGATTAAGAACCTCAAATACATGCCAAATTATAATAAAAATGCTAAAACCGATGATGACATGTTAAGCCCGTGTCTGAATTAAGTTTATAAACATATATCAAGAGGCAGAAAATTTGGCAGACATGTCACACAAAATACATATATGAGTTGTATAGCAAATTGTTATACAAATAAAAATATTGTTAGGAAAACTTCACCTTTGGAGCACCACTGACTGTTCCAACAGGCAATGCAGCTCTCAGGGCATCCCAGCTCTGGAGATGATCATCCAACTGTCCACTGACCTGCAAGAATTCAACTAGATGTTACTTTTTTTTGGCATTACATTATAATATTTTCCAAAATCTTTCACCATGTACACACTAATAATCAAAATCTCTTATGCATGCTAAATAAGATGGGAGACAAACAAAAAGGTGAAAAAGTGCACAATCAGAAGGTGCTCAAACAATAAGCCAAACAAGATAATTAGAAACAACATTGCATGTGGCTTGGTGAGTTGCATAACAGATTGTTTTTGTATTTTCAAGCTAAACCCAAATGTAGGCTATTCCTTAATGCCAAATAAAGAATACTACTCAAGAATCATGATAAGTTAATATTTTATTGTATATTTGAGCTAAACCTTTGCTGTTAATAAACCCTTAAAACATGCTAAATCATTTTTTTTTAAAATGGCAGGAGCTCTGCCCTTCATTTAAGATTGAGAATAGAGGGGTTTTAAGTACAAACAAAAATAAGCAGCCCTTCCAGGGCAGCAGCAAGACGGATCACCTAAATCAAGTTCAATGAAAGTGATTGTTTTGTGATTATTAATCTTGTATAAAGTTCCAAAGCATAAACTTGATATATCATAACAGCTTTATTATATAACATAAGAAAAGCCTAACCGTTGAACTGATGTGCATAACATGGGAGTATCGCTCAATGTTCATCAACTTCTCCACCTTCACTGATCCAGGTTTGGAGACCTATTAAACCAAAGTCATCAGAAAAGCATCCAATACAATCACTATTGAAGAATTGCATACTAGAATGTCAGAATGTGAGTTAACAACAGAAAATAATTCAAAAGAAACAAAAAGCAAAATAGCATTGTTATTATGTCAACCGTTCTTTCAGCCTCCCTCTTCTTAATGATATACATGTGAAGTCGTGGTCGTGGGAAAAAAAATTTGTTATTATGTCAGAATGCAATGTAGTAGTCTAGTAGATATTATGGGCTTCTTCTAATAACAAGGCAAAAGAAATACATACCTTGCCAACGTCATTCCTTCCTAAGTCTACAAGCATTATGTGCTCGGCACACTGTTTTTCATCACTTAATAGTTGTTGCTCTTGCATTTGATCTTCCTTCTCTGTTTTGCCCCTTCGAACAGTTCCAGCAAGTGGTCGATTAATAATCTTCCCCTGAAAAGTTAAAACATGTGCATATTAGCGAGAGGACAATTTTGAAATCTAATGAATAGCCATAAGAGGTCCAAAATCCATATACCTTACTGACTCGTGTAAGAATTTCAGGACTAGATGCAACCAACACACATCCTCTTGCCTAAATAGACAATCAAAGGGTGTTGATTAGAACCTGAAGGCAAATCGGTGCGCATAAAAATGTTCAAATAGAGCGCACTTCATGCTTCTATGTATACCTGTACATACGCCATGTATGGGCTAGGGTTCACACCGCAAGGCTCGATAAACCTCAAATGGGTTGGCATATGTTCGTCTCTCGAACCTCTGGCTTAAAAACAATCTGGAAGATATCCCCAGCCATAATATGTTCCTTAGCCTGCATAACAGCATTCTTATACTCATCACTCGTCATGGTTGACTTGTTCAAAGGTGCGCCAAACTGGCGAGTGTGCAGCTTCACAAATCCAGGAGAGAGCGTGGGGCTGAAATCCAAAGCAAATAGATTTATGAGTATCAAACAAGATAATTAGCAGGATAGAAATGGGCAGTGTAGCTTACACATTCGAATTGTGCACTTTCGATAGCAACAGGTCCAGCCGAGACCTGCCATCTTGGTATGCTTCCTCAACAGATGCATACCGGTCCACATTGACCCAATGGATAACATACACTTTCTAATAAAACAAGAAAAGAGCCATGTCATTTGAAATGAACACATATTTTCCACAAATTGTGTCTCCAAGGGACAAATACCACAAGTCAAATACAGCTATAGGAAACGTTATTTTGCCTCATAAGGTGCAAATTACTTAAATGCATCAACACTGAGTGTAGTAGTTTCTGTCTGCTTTTGACATGAACACAATATAAGATACAACAATGACAAACTACATGCATAATCTTTAGTATTAGACTATTAGTATAGTTAACTTTCTAAATTAAACTAATTATCTTATTCTGCTTTCGAAATTGGTGCTCCAACACAAAGTGATTAACTAAATCATAAATGGAACTGTGGGACAGTACCCTCTCTGAAACACTGAGACTAACATATGTTAGTTACGAACGAGACAAGAAAACAGGAATTCTGGGATAAGTACCTTCTCAACATTGTCAAAGACTAGAACATCATCATAGAGCCCCAAGTGCACGTCAGGAAGGTTCCTATCGTCCTGAGGAGCACCAGAGAACGGTAGCTTCTTCTTCTCAACATACCTAACGGTATCATAGGAAAAGAACCCAACCCATCCACCTATCACAAACAAAAAAAACCAGATGCGATGATTAACATAATAACATCATCAGCAACATCAAACCTTCTCTCTGTCTCAGCAATGAGGGCTGCTCACCAGAGAAGGATTCAGGGAGCTCGTCAATTTGCTGTGGGTGCCATCCCTCCATGATGTTCCTTGGAATCTGCATCGGGTCGTCCACTATCTGCTCTGTCACTTGGCCCTTCAAGTGGTCCATGACCGTAACCTTGTGTTCTTTGGCCACAATCTCCATCACCGGGTGGGCTCCCACCATGCTGTATCGGCCCTGCGATACAATCCAATCCATTCCAATCCAATCAGTCCCGCATTCTTATAACGACGATAAGAAACGATAAGGGAGCAGCAGATTTGAAGAACAAGGGAGACGTACGACGTTGGTGGTGCCTTGTGGCCCCTGCTCGACGGACTCGAAGAGGAAGCTGGGGGTGTCGACGTTGTCCTCGGGGACGAGGCAGCGGTAGGCGAGCACGGGGGTGAGATGGTCCGACACGATGCACTCCCACATGGGCACCAGGTTCCCCTTCCCGCTCCCCCGCGCCGCCGCCTCGAAGAACCGCCTCTTGTCCTCCTCCGCCGCCTTCGCCGCCACCGCGCTCCTGCTCACCACCGTGCTCGCCTGCGGCGTCACGGTCGAGCACTTCACCCCGCTGGTTCCGCTCCTCCGCCTGGCTGATACTACCACCGTCCCCGCCCTAACCAGGGCCCGCGCCGCCGGGACGGCGACGCGGGAGGGCGAGAACACGGAGGTGGCGGCTAGGGATTCCATTGCCGCTGGCTTGCTTCACGCTCCCCACCGTGCACCGTTTGATCTGTATATCCCGATTTGGCTAGCGGTCCGAGTCGGATAAAGAGAACGCGGGGTGGTGCACGCTTATATAAGCAGTTGCAATCTGATTTGGAAATTCAAAATTTTCTGGGATTCGCCAAGCAGATTTCCAAGGAGAAAAACAGATTTTTAAATGGAAACGAGTGATGCAGGCTGCTGGCGAGGCTGGGGTTTTGGGTTTGACCCTTTCTTCTTCTGATGGGGACTTGGGGGCAAGGGGAGGAGCAAGAAGAAGCCAATCGTCGCTTGCCTGATTAACGATGGGGATGACAAGGATTAGTACTAAAAATCCTATCTTAGTCTGTCTGTGGACTGCTGTCATATACTAGTAACCTTATATCTTGTCAGAGACAGGGGCCAAACTAGGTAGCTGCAAGTTGATTTGGAAAATGAATGGGGTGCCGGAGCGCGGACGGCGCCACGGTGAAGTGGAATGGAAGGTGGCGATGCCCACGGTGAAGGAGTAAACGTTAAACGGCAGGGTCATTCCGCCACTCACCCCCGCCCTTTGGTGACGCGGGAAGCTGCGCGGCAGCGTGCCGCGAGCGCCCGAGGCACCACGGCGCACATGAGCCTGTGGACTGTGGTCGGGAGGCGACAATTTTCGCCGGGCCACATCGGGCATCGGCATCAGGCATTAGCCGTGCTGCTGGCTTGTGATCTCCACCAACGAGGAAAACGAGGAACAAGCGTGCGTGTATCGGGGCAGAGTGGCGTCGCCGGCCGCCGCGATCTACAGGCACCTTTGGATGGATATGCTGCTGGACGGGACGGCCAGCGTGTGTTTCTCGTTCCGGGAAGGACTTAGGGGGATAGACGAACATGCGTGTGTGCGCTCCGTTTCGTATTCGAAAGTCTTCGCGACAGTCGTCACACCAAAGATCGCGATTTGTGACCATCTGCCAGCCAATAACGTTGAGCCGATAACAGCGGTCTGGAGACGCTACCGATTCGCCCAAGTAAAAAACATCGGGAATTCTGGACTGAACTCTCTTTTCGCATGGAGAATATAGAACTACTGCATTAAGTTTACATCAATCTGCGCCGGTATTTTTTTTTTTTTTTTTGAAATTCATTAAGAGAAGTGAGAAACAATTTAACCCTGTCAGGTCAGGAAGCAAGATGCTCACACGACATAGGGCATCAGCTTGACGGTGAGCTAGAAGTTGTGTTTTGGGTTATAACAATTGTGCTACTGAAAAGCTATGTGCTAGAGCTACGCGCCTGGGATGTAGGCGAAGAGAGGCGCGAGACTTTGATAGCCTGCAAGCACCGAGGCGGATCCTTCATCGGTGATTCTCGAGCGCAGGGAGGATGGCATCCTGGAGATGTTGTCGAAAGTGCGTCTGTTGCGCTCCTTCCAAATCTCCTAGGAGATCAACACCAGAAGCGAGTCAAATCCCTTGCACAGTAAGGCTGCGGTGGCCCTCGACTGCATCCACCAAGGGATGAGCTCGGAGAGAGGGCCCGGTCCGAGGTGGGCGTGGCCAACGTGCTACAGCAGGCGGTGCCAGACCTCTCTTGTGAAGACGTAGCCCGCAAAGAGGTGATCAACAGTCTTGTCATGCTGTCCACAAAGCTCGCAGTCAGTAGTCTGCTATAGATCGTGCCTCATGCGTTGCTCGACAATCTAGAGACGTCGATGCAATGCCAACTAGAAGAAGAATTTCACTTTCGGTGGCGCTGGTGCCTTCCAAAGTTCTTGAGCAGCGAGAATGACCGTCATGCTCGAGAAGAAAGTGTGGTAGGCAATCTGCGTTGGTATGTGTCCAAGTTGTGTGCATTATCGCAGGGCTTGCTACCGCCGATATGGATGTTGTGGGTTGGGGGTTGTTTTGTCCCTCCGAAGTGGTTTGGATGACCTCGTTGTCGCTCACTCATGTTTTTGAACCAGTGTTCTTTAGCTCCTCTTGTGGAATTGTTGCTCGTCGACCGGGTGCTGCTCGTCGACCGTGACTAGAAAAGTTTATTTAGAAACGCAATTTTTATTATATATCTACAAATAATATTTATATCAGTTCTTAACAAAAACTATGGCTAGAAAAAACCATAACGACTTACAATTTTTCTCTCGAACGTAGAACAACTTACAATTTAGAACCGACGATGGAGCATTGTCTTCCTACAGCAAATAGGTACCGGTGCCGAAACAAATTTGTAGCTTTGGCTATTCTATTGATAGATAGATGCAACTGTGAAAACAGATCAACAGCAAATGAGAAGTCATCCGGAGGATAATGGTGCAGAAACCATTAGACCATGTAAACAGGGGACCAACAAAACGGTGACAGCTACAAAACACATGCCAACCACAACACTACTTAATAATAACTTATCAACATTATGGTTCTGGCGCGTCCCATTCGCATCTTGTAGGCTCAACTCCGTATCATCACGATTCACAGCACTTGGCCACCCACCTGCACCCTATCAAGCTTTGGATCGGATCCGCGGCATTAGAGGACGGCATCGGCCACTGTTGATTGCACGATCCAACAGAAGTCCGGAGCGCCACGGCCCACGGTGCGTGACTGGTGACCACAGCAGCGGCGCATCCACCACCAAACGGGGATGGGATGGGATGGTGGGGGCAATGAACAGTGGAAAGGCTATACATGACGACTAGCTGGTGTAGAGGATGACGAAGCACGGGAGCACTGCTCTGGGGTTGTACACCAGCAGCTCGACGTCGTCGGCCCCGACAGCGCCGCCGCCGCCGCCGCGCACGGGGACCATGGAGTCGTAGGCCACCTTGTCGTCCAGCGCGGGGCCTCGGGCGACGCGGCCCGCCACGACGCGGCACACCAGCATGGCGCGGCGCACCTGGAGGAAGGCGAACTCGCGCTCCACGTCGTCGGGCAGGGACGCGTGCGCGGCCCACGCGGAGGCGTAGGTGGCGATGCCGTCCACGTCGGCCTGCTTGCCCGCGAAGCCGTGCCGCAGGGTGCTGCACACGCAGCAGTAGGGGCTCCCGCACACGCCGCCGCCGCCCAGGGAGCAGAGCATGGTGGAGCAGTGGAAGCGCAGGCGCTCGTTGCCGTCCGCGATGCACCGCTCCTCCACGACGGCGCCGCCCTCGGCGCAGCGCCGCGCGGCACGGGCGCGGACGACGTCGCGGTACTCCTCGAAGCGGGCCAGCGCGCGCGGGTTGTGGTGGATCCTGAGGATGCGGCGCACCGCGGGTGCGGGGCCCTCGCCGTTGCCGTTGCCGGCACCGGCACCGGACGCCGCCGCGGGCTTCCACCCGGCGAGGAAGATCATGCGGATGATGTTGAGGCTGGAGTCGAGGTGGGTGAGCTCCGACAGGGAGTGCTTCATCGCCTGGTGGAGCTCCAGCAGGTGCGGCCTGCCCAGCACCTCGCCGCACACCTTGCAGGGGAACAACACGTCGCCGCGGGCGGCGAACGACCGCGACGACGACTGCCTGCTCGCCTGCAGTAGCTTCTGCGGCGAGGACGGGACGGGGTGGCGCTGAGGGAGCGCACCGAGAGCGGCGACATGAAGGGCGACGACGACGCGCACGGTGACGACGGCGTGGACAGCACCACCGTCGACGTCGAAGGCTGGTGCGGCAGAGACTGGGCCGCCAGCGGCGAGGGACACCACCGCCTCCTCTTCCTCCCTGCTGCCCGCGACGGTGCCGCCGCTCTTGGCCCCGGACCCGGAGCCGGAGGAGGAGAAGATGCGGTGGAGGTAGAACCGGAGGCTGGTGGCGAGAGACGCCACGTGCCTGCGCGGGGCTCCTCTGACACTATCGCTGGTGACGGCAGAGGACGACGGTGCCGGGGAGAAGATCAACGGCGATATCTTCCTCCTCTTGCTGCTCCCACCAGCTCCGCCGCCTACCTTCCCATCGGCGTCCGCTGCTTCATCCTCCTCCTCCCGCGCGCGCGCGGCAGGACCAGGCGAGAAGCAGCAGCTGCCGTGGCCAATGTGAAGGAACAGGAGGAAGAAGAGGGACAGGAAGCCGCGCAGGAGCGAGCCACCACCACTACCCGCCATCTCCGACTCCGATCGATCTTTACCACCACCAGCTTCAGCTTGCCTAGCAACCTCAGTGTCGCCGCCACGGACTCGATGAAGTGATCAGATCATGTCGGCGCAACGAGAAGTCGAGAAGCATAAAGTGAGGAATCGTCTGACAGGTGAGTGGAGGAAGCAAAGCTAGCTCAAGCAGGCCGGGAAGTGATCGAAGGACGGAGGTGGAAAGGGAAGGAGGGGGGAAAAAGGCTGGGTGGTGCTTAAAAGAGGAGAAGGGAACGTGACGATCACAACGCGGTGTGCTGTGTGCTGGTAGGGTACGGAAGCCGAGGGCAAAAGGCGATCCGCCCGGCGGCGAGACAGCAACAGGGTGTCTGTCTATACGAGTACGTACGCAGGAGCTACTGCTGTTGGTGTCGGCATGACAGCTACTTCGAGCGCCAATGCGGCATGCATGCACTGTCAGCTCGTCACACCGAGGACGCTGTGCCTGTAGACTTGCATAGGCGGGGAGAGGGTGAATGATGCCATGGATGTGGACAAGCTACCGATCGTGAGATCAATCGGGATCGGGACTGGTTCGAGGGCGGAGGTTGATGGCGAGCCTCGTCTCGCCGGTGGGACGGCCGTCGAAGCCTGCCTGGATTGGAACGTAATAGTACGTGTAAGCTTGGAGGGAGCCATCCATCATCATTGTTGAAAGGCCTGATCTGCGTGCGCTCCTCTGTCTCCGCTCTCCGGCATCGATCTCCATGGCTCATCATGTCACGTCTCACTGACCCACTCCATTATTCACCTGCAGATGGCACCGGTGCCGAGATAAAAAAAAATGGCTGATTGCTCAACGGGCTCGTCTCGTCGTCCGCGGGGAGCACGCATGCGGCTGCTGTCCCCTGCCGCGCTGGTAACAGGCGGGGGCGGCGAGGCGAGACGAGAGCAGAGACAGCGGGCGAGACAAGATGCGACTGTCCACGTCGCGCTCCCCAACAAGGCGGAACGTGCAGGCAGTCTGACCGCGCAGAAATAGATCCCCGATCGATCCCGTGCTGCTGGTAACGCTCGTCTGTCTGCAGTTGCCGCCGGCCACAGCAAAACGAGCTGTATTTTGGCGGAGAGTCGCGTGCGACTCCAGAGGATTCACAGCACTAGGATTCACAGCACTCTGTTTGCGAGTCCTCTGGCAACGGATCGGAGAACGAACTTCGTCAGCGGCGGTTCGTAAAACTCATCTGCATCAGCAGCGTACTTTGTAGTACTCGAGTAGTATAAGGGATCCGAGAGACTCGCGAACAACTTTGTGTGTTACAGTTACTGCATCTGAAATCTGAGTCGTAGTACACAAAGGGGGACGAACGATAATGCTGGTGGTGGCGTGCCTGGCGCACACAAAGACAGACCGACCGGGGTTCTCAAGATTCGCTGTAATCACTTTGTCGTGCTGGCTTACGTACAATTTATCTCTTATTCTTTATCTGAATAATAAGATGTTCTGATGGTTTTCTTATCACTTTGTGCAGTGGTACGGCTCGCGGCATGTTCTGAACCATAAGGAGAGCACTTCGAGTCCATGTCCATGCACACGACACAGTATTCCGTACAAGTGCTAGGCAGTGCGATCCCCGGACCTCATCATGGAACAAGAAAAGTTGCGGGCCAACCCAAAAGTTCAGCATCTTAGCAACCAAAAAAGACACCAAAATGGGCCTCTTGCTGGGCTACTACTGTAGACTGGCGGGTCGCATTAACTTGCTGGGCTACACGGGCTGGTACATGGTCAAAGCCCGGTAGTGACTTGGGAATCAAAATGGGCCTCTGTGTTTCTCACGCAGCAGTAAGCACATCGGAAGCCATGATTGGATGATTCTAAAGAAGAAGAAGACGACGACGACGACGACTAGATTGGATAACTTTTCTTTCTGGGATGCACATCTTCTAGCCAGAAGCTCTGTAAATTTACCAATAGGTAGCTTCTAGCAAGAAGTCTGCAAATTTACCAATAGATAGACATGTTTTGTTTTTGGAGCCTCCTGATGGCATTTGTAACTATACTTCTTGAATGAATAATGACAGTGCTCCACTCAAAAAAAAAAAAAGAAAAAAAAAAAAGAGTAAGCACATTGGAAGCCATGACGGCAAGCCACTAATTGACATTCACAGCTTGCGAGGGTAAACCATACTCCCTCCGTCCCCCATTGAGTAGATTTCGTACCATCTTGTTCGATCATTCGTCTTATTCAATTTTTTTATCTAAATATAATTTATTTTGTTATGATTTATTTTATCAATAAAGACACTTAAATATTAATTTATTTATTTTATTATTTACATAAATATTTTGAATATAAGGCGGATGGTCAAACATGAAGTTTAAAAGTAAAAACATCAAACTCCATGGGACATGAGGGAGTATGTAATATGTTGCTAAAAAAAGTGAAACCATCTCTAACATCCGACGCTACTGAAAAAAAAAATTGTTGGCTTGTTCCTAAGTTGTTGAGTTTAGGAGCTCACTTGAGCCTGAGACCTTTTTTTCGATTCGAAAAGAAAAGTAATGTTGCAATTGTAATCGGCTAGATAAGAATACTAATGCAGAATGAACATAGCATCGTGCGCTTGATAAATGTGGCTATTGTTATGCGTAAATATATGTATTATATATTAGATCATGCACACTGAAACAAAACAAGAGTTTTATCTACTCCCTCCGTCCCCACAAATTTGAGTTTGTCCCCCAGTTTGTGATGATAAAATGCATTAAAAAGATCATCTTATTCGATCTTATTCGTCTTCGCCTTATTCAAATTTTTTTGCACAAATATAATTTATTTTTGTAGATGTTTGACTTATTTTATCAATGAAGATACTTGAATATTAATTAATTTATTTTATAATTTACATAAATATTTTGAATAACACAAAATGGTCAACTGAAGTTCAAAAGAATCAAAACCGACCACCTCCATCGGACAGAGGGAGCAGCTATCGTATCTGGTCCGCTCCGCTGTGCCCAACCTCCTCCGTCCCTCCGCCCCTTGGCCTTTCCCGGCGCGCCGCCCGAAACCCTATCTCCACCGATCTCTCTCTCTCCAGCTCAGCCCAGCCAGGGGAGGGATGGCGGCGGCGGCGCCAGCGGCGGGAGGGCAGGGCGGCGGGGGCATGGACGCCGCTCTCCTCGACGACATCATCCGCCGCCTGCTCGAGGTGCTCTCGTCGACGCACCGGGAAGCAGGTGCAGCTCTCTCCGAGTCGGGAGATGGTCTCCCGCGAAATCGTCCTCAGCCAGCCCAACCGCGAAATTTTTTTTTCTGGCTTATTACTTCAAAAAATATTCGAAAACTTGTGTGGCAAGCGCATGAGAGCGAACATGTCCATATCGACCCCCATTTCCCGCCGCAGGGCATAAAAGAAGTGATTGATGAGAAAAGCGGAGCGAGCTAATGCGAGCATACATTCCCGTTGACACAAGGAATCTCTCTGCGCTCTCCTATCTCCCTTTCTTTCCAAATATATATTCTTCTTCTCGCCGCAAATGCGTCATCCATCCATCAACTGGCAAGGCAACGGCTTGCATTTGTTTGTGGAGAGCGTAACAGGAGGGAGGAGGCGAGAACGAGATGCCGTGCCGCCCGCCCTTGGGCCTTGGCTCGCTTCACCTTCAATTCTTTTCTTTCTGTCGCGGCCAGCGCCTTCCCACCACGCCGCTTTATTCTCTAAGAACCCCCGTCCTCCCGCGCCTCCCCCGTCCTCCCGCGCCTCCTCCGTCCATTGCAGGCTTGCAGCTCTTGCTTCTCCTTCTTCTTGCCCTCACCACCCACCTGCTCATCGTAGACATCGCAATCGGCGTAGTTGATCTTGCCAAACTCTTGCTCCTGTTCTTTTTCGGTTCAGTTTGCCCAGTGCTCGCCCTGTGCGTGTCTATATATATGCTGTGTTGGCGCCGGCCGGTTGCATAACATAAATGGCGTGCTCCTCGCGGTCTTGTGGTCGGTGCAACCATGGTAATCTCTTATCTCTTGTTTTTGTCATAATTTACGGATGTTCTTGTCGCCATCAACTCTGTTATCCTACTGATGTGTATGGTGCTTATTGTTTTGGCATGTGTAAAATAAGTTGCCTAGCACTCTGTCGTTGTCTGAAGTCTGAACGGATTTCCTACCTTCTTGTTTTCTGGTGCTTAATCCGTGTTGACTTAACACTAAATGGGTATCATGCTTAGGAAAAAGCGAAATAACCTTTCATCTATCTTTCCTCGGTTTCTAAAGCGTACTAAAGGATGCCATGTCAAGGAAACATGGTTACATGGATGGTTATGTGGTTCATCCTTTTTATGATAGAAATTGATTTTACTACTTAATAATTAGTGTGGCAACATTCATCCTTTTCCATGATAGAATTGACTTGGTTAGTGTATCTATCAACATCCAATCACTGACTAACCAATTTCATTAGAGACTGCTATCCACTAGATTCCCAATACATCTTGCCTCCTTTTCTGAAAGTTTTCTCTTGGGTTCGTCACCATTAAATCGATGACGCGACGAGTCAAACATAGAAGCGTCTATTATGGTGGGCTCGGCCTAGAAAATAGGGTTCTGTCGGATCAACCTTAGCTCATTGATTGATCCTAACATCAGGCTGCCTCAACCCACTCGCATCACCTGATGATCATTTCTAACAGTTACTGCCATGCAAACATGCATCAATGTTATTCAGAGGGAAGGAAAAAGTGGACTGAAACTGACTCTTATAATCCAGGATTAACTCAGCTCTGACAAGATAGCTTCACTGACCCTGACTTGACTGCGTGCCCTGTCAATTGGAGTAGAATATATAAGGAAGACATCACTTTGATTAGCACAGCTTAGAGCGGGGCTGGGCCATGCTAACCCAAGCAATGTACGGTGTTGTATCCATGTGTTTGTTGCTCTTGTCCAGTGCAGGTACACATATCTGGCCCTTCTAATTTTAATATTTGATACATTTAGACATGTTCCAATTATTAAGGGCCTCATCTTATAACAGGGAAAAAAAACTAATTCAGCTAAGGGTGATGAATACTTGATGGTGCACATGCACAGCTGCTGTATAGATTATTGACTGTTACATTGTATAATGACTTCCATTTTTACTACATATTATCTGATAAAGGGAGTGCAGTACAATTGCAATGGTCTAATGTCCTTCACCATATTAAGTTTCAAATCATTCAAATTTATTTACTCTTGGAGTAGCATAGGAGTACAACAAATTTGCTTATAATAACAAATAAGATATTCATCCTTCCTGCCTACTGTCAACTGACAGGAAACGGTAGGTGGCAAGTTGCTCTCAGTCTCAGCTTTTCGGGTTTAGCCATGTGTGGGATCCTGTACATCGACATTTAGATTGGCCTATCTAATATATCTAATGTTAATGTCGCTGCACACAGAGAGAGATCCGGTTTCATGAAGTGGCTCTGCAATTTCCTCAAGGGGCCGAAGCCCGGCGAACCGAACCACCGGCGGCCGCAGGTGACGGCCGGAGAAGAGGAGGACGCACTTTGGCACCAACGGCCAGTTAGACCCAAGGTACTACTACTGTACTAGTAACTTAGTTCCTCCTTTCTTCTACAACTCTGTCCAAATGGCTCTTTGATCTATCCAAACAGTGCTGTTTCACATTTTTACATCCAAATCAACTTCCATTCATTGCAGTACCATCTTAAGCTCTTTATCTTTCTTTGCTGTTTCCAGAATGATCCACCTAGAAATGACAATGAAGAATTGGACCGTGCAATTGCAGAGTCTCTTACAGAGGATGTCAAACCTCCCAAAGGTACATGGATGAATAGCTATACATTTAATGCCAGCATGGTATAAATTTCTCTAAATTGTTTCATCCTGGCACCCTGTTGCTGCAAATTCCTGCGCAGAGAAAAACCATAAGGGAGACAACAACGATGAAGATCTTGCAAGAGCCATACAGGACAGTCTCAACATGAACCCTTACACGCCTTATAACCCCTATGCTCCCTCTCAGGCCCAACCTAGAGGGTACAGGTTAGCCGTTCTCACATCACCATTTCATCATACACCTCGCCTCTATTGCGCCAAAACAGCTTCAATGCCATCAATGTCCATGCTGCAGGGTATGCGGAGGCTGCAAGCATGAGATAGGACATGGCCATTACTTGAGCTGCATGGGAATTTACTGGCACCCTCAGTGCTTCCGCTGCAGCTCCTGCCATCACCCTATCCGTGAGACCGAGGTATGCTATTCCCTCTGTTCCTTTTCAAATTATAAGACGTTTTGGCTTTTCTAGAAACATTGACATAATATATATCTAAGTTTTTTTTTAGAATTCTAGGTAGTATAGCCCCTGGCTTAGCATTAGCCAAGACAAACATCATCCTTTACAGCGTTCAGGGGGAACACACCTTTTCAAACAGTTCAACAACCCATTGCACAAAAAACATCAAAACTACAACTCAAAGCTCCAAACCAGTTGCAGAACCGTCAACCACCAGAACTAAACCAAGGCTTTCTGCTAGCATGGGCACCAGTCACCAACTTGTTGGACAGCCTGCTCTTCAATTCCTCTGGGATTTTTCTGGTCATCCAATTCAGAGCTTCCTGAAACATCAGCTTATCCCACTTATCCTTCACTTGAGCTCCTCCAACTTCATAGAAAATTCCAGCTTCTTCATTTGTGGACAAAGTAAGCCCCATCCCTGTAAATTGCTAGACTCATGAGAATAGACCTCATGTCTTTCCAAGCTATTCCCTGAAAATAAAGCGTATTTCTCAGTTTTCAAAGCCCAGCACATAACATGTTGCAAACTAAGATTTTATTGTTACTAAGCCACAACTGACCAATAGACATAAAATCCATACCAAGCCTTCTATCAAAAGGTTCAGAAATATATGCACAAAGTTGTTGAGCTACTACCTAGAAAAGCTAAAACATCTTATAATTTGGAATAGAGGGAGCATCTTGCATTTCTTTCATCGTGGAAGTGTGTTACGGTGTTATCAGAATGATCATATCCATAATTATTTCTTCCTGGTATCAGACATGTTATCCATTATTATTTCTTCCTGTTTTCCAGTTCACCTTGCTGGGAACAGATCCATACCACAAGTTGTGCTACAAGGAGCTGCATCATCCAAAATGCGACGTCTGCCTTCAATTTGTAAGGCTTCCTTTCAAACCTGAATGATCTGCATGAAGACTGATAAACTGCATATGCATAAGTATTTCTACGGTTTGTCAGTGTAGGAAAGTCATTTTTCTTTTTGTGTTTATGCAGATCCCAACGAACAGGAGTGGCTTGATAGAGTACAGAGCCCATCCATTCTGGGGCCAGAAGTATTGCCCTTTGCATGAGCATGACAGGACGCCACGGTGCTGCAGCTGTGAGAAAATGGAGGTACAAATGCTAGAGAAAAATGCAAATAAAAAATATTTATCATATATTGCACACTATGATAAATCTACATAAAAATGGTCACAGTGTGGCTACTGTTTTCAAAATAGCTAACCATTAACTGATTATATTCAAAGGCATTTTAACCTCAAAATTTTCGGTTGTAATTCTACAGCCAAGGAACACAAAGTATATGGCATTGGGAGACGGCCGCAGCCTGTGCATGGAATGCCTGGGATCTGCAGTCATGGACACCGGTGAATGCCAGCCCCTGTACCATTCTATCAGAGACTATTATGAGGGGATGAACATGAAACTGGACCAGCAGATACCCATGCTCTTGGTTGAACGGCAAGCGCTTAATGAAGCCATGGAAGGAGAGAGTAAAGTGAGTATTTCTTCTGGCTTTTTTCCTGCAAAATGTACAGCCCTCAGAAACACTAACGTTCATCACATCTGCATTATCCAGGGCCCACACCACATGCCTGAAACAAGGGGCCTATGTCTGTCCGAGGAGCAGACTGTGAGCAGTGTAAGTTCAACTCAAACTATGACGGTTGCTAGGCTGGTTGCAGTGAGATAGTCTAATTGGGTAACCCCGTCGCGACGAACTAAAAAAGAAGCTCTTAAGTTCAGGCTGCTCGTATTGATTAGCATGGGCATGCGGCTGATGAAAGTGACAAATTCTGCCATTTTGACTGTGCATTATTTCTGCAGATACTTAGGAGGCCCAGAATTGGTGGAAATCGATTGCTAGACATGAGAACTCAGCCACAAAAGCTGACTAGGAGATGCGAAGTTACTGCAATACTTGTTTTGTATGGCCTCCCCAGGTTAGGCAATTGATTCAAATACTGCGGTTCTTTCACATCCTATGGCCACTGCATCATTTGTGTCCCAACTCTATTGCAGGCTACTAACAGGCTCCATCCTCGCCCATGAGCTGATGCACGGGTGGTTGCGCCTCAAAGGTACATGGATGGACAAAAAATCCATGGCCCCATTTTTATTCTTTATTTATGAATTTGATTTAAAATAATATTTTTCTTCAAAAGCTCTACTGAATCCTACTTTTCAGGTTACAGGAACCTAAATGCAGAGGTTGAAGAAGGCATATGCCAGGTCATGTCTTACCTGTGGCTGGAATCAGAGATTCTTCCCTCATCCGCAAGGCACGCGCAGCCTTCATCATCCTATGCCTCGTCCTCCTCTTCGTCTTATCCACCAACATCGTCCAAGAAAGGCGGAATATCTCATACGGAGAAGAAGCTGGGCGAGTTCTTCATGCACCAGATTGCCAATGACACATCAACGGCTTATGGTGACGGTTTCAGAACTGCATATGCTGCCGTCAACAAGTATGGCCTTCGCCAAACACTGAACCATATACGCCTAACAGGAGGCTTCCCTGTATAATGAGAGGAATAAAAAAGCAAAATGTCCATGCCAGGAAGCAACACAAAGATCATATGGTTGTCAAAGGTTATATACAGATTGAGATGAAGTTGGCTATGGGAGCATAGTGATTCAGTTTCGGTTACCTTGAGTTTCAAAGAGGTACTGCCGGAGTAAATCAGAAAAGGAGCTGTATTTGCTCGAATTAATAGGAACTGGCGATGCCCAAATGTATTAAGATCGCCCAAAAGTACTAATGTAATGCACTGCTGCTCGCACTAATATAATGAAATGTACACTCATTCGTGTACAGGTTTAACTGTTTATTCTTGATTCTTGATTGCATGTAATGTAAGCAAGGGCTAAGCTGCAAGAAAATACCGTGGGACTGAGCTAACAATCCCAATAATGCCGCATACACCAAAGGAATTCCAGTTTTGCCTATTCACAGTTCTCTTTTCTGAATTGTTGGGACCCCCAAAAGAGGAGAGCAGTTATTCACAGTTCTCTTGGCACCAATAATCAACCTTGCTATAAGGGCACCCGCAATGGTATAAGTCGGTTACTAACTCTAAGTTCTCCAATAATGCTAGTTGTTAGCACATATTTACTGTACCACCATTAAGTTATTTCATGGACTAATTATGCTTAAAAAAATTAATGTCACAAATTGATTGTTACTTTCTGTATTTGTGCCTGCAGCCTAGCGTTTTACCAGCCACCCGCTCCATTCTCTCTTATATTCTCACTCCACCTCAGCGTTTTACCAGCGCCCGCTCCATTCTCTCCTATTCTCACTCCACCTCAGATTCTACTGGCGTGGACTCCATTCTCTCCTATTCTCACTCCACCTCAGATTCTACTGGCATGGAACACCATTTAGCCTGCTGACGGTACCTCACTATACTTGCTCTGACAGAGGCACCCAACCTACTGTATCTGCAATTGCAGATAGTGTTTTCGTTACAACATTACAAACTGAAGCTTTTTGAAATGGACAAAAACTACCGTTTTGAATGAATATGACTTTATTGTTTGGTGGGGGTGTAGAACTAATGAACTGAAGTTATGATATTTCTCATAAGAAACAATCCTAGTTTCTTGGATGACCCATTTGAACTTGTAAATTGTGGTCAATGTGGAACACAATTTACTGCACATGTATGAATTTCAGAAAGTTCAATTCAAATGAACTATGAATTTCAGCAAGCTCAAACCAAATGAACGATAGGTGCTCTAGCATACAAATTTGTAGATAAATACATGCTATGGTTGCATTTGAACTTTCAGAGTACTACTACAGCAACAGAGGAAAGGTCGCACAGCTCACAAGTGAGGTTGAAAGGGAGACACCAATCACGAATTTTAGGTGACACATTTCTTTCTTGATGATTAGCAAGATACAGAAAAATAAAAGCCTTAAGTTCTATGATAATGAGATTGCCCAAGATGATGAAGAGGGAATAGTCAAATAGTTAACCAATCTGCTTGTAGTGACTTCACTGAATCAGTTGCCACAGCATCATCTTTCAAGCAAATTGCAGCAGTTTTCAAAAAGATTATCTACAACAACTAGAATGAAATACATCTGATTTGTAAGAGATAAATCATCTGGCAGGGGTAATGTCTCAGCCAGTTTCCCAAACACTTCCTATATGGTTATGCCCAGCAGATTAGGTTATTTCAATTTATTGTTTTAAATATGAAATATCAAGCACCTAGACTATTATTTTACTCTTCTCTTAAGTCCTAACCAATAGCTTCTAAAGACAAGGATAGCAAGAGGTTACTTTCATGCCAGAAAATAAATCGTTCTAGCACATTTAACAAGATTAGAATAATATGTTGATATCATACTCTTAGCTCAGGGTTACTCCTTTTGTTTTAAGATTCATTGCATCATTGTTTTTTAATAATTCCATGTATCATTGATCTTTTTTTCCTCAAACTTTGAGCAACAAACTTCCAGGTCAGAAAATAAATCATTCTAATACATTTAACAAGATTACAAGACCAAGTTGGTATGGTGCTCTCAGTACAGGGTTGCTCTGCAGTATAATTACATTTAACAAGTGACCTAAACTGCTAAACATATTGCAGTGAATCAAGAATGCTATAACTTCTTCACAAATGATACTGTAGAAGCTAAGATCTTCATGCTAAGATATTAAGAAAAGAGTTTTACAACAAAGAAGATTATTTCTTTCTATTCTCACGCATTTACCATGACATGCAAATGCAGAAGCTAGACTTGTGATACATAATATATCTTGGGAGGCAAGACTACATAAAAACACATATTTATCCAGTGCCGAATTATGTATGAAGCCACAAGCCAAGAACAAGAATGGCATCATGCACTTCCAACTCTCTTGGTAGACCTACTGAATGGTCACTCCATGTGCACAAGAGGAGAATGCTATAAGAGAGAAACAGAACCAGCAAGGCGGGAGGTCTCCCACACTTCCACGCCTTGCATCTCTTCTCTTGTCACAAACAAACGGTCCCCACCCCCTTCAATCATCTGTATCATCCCACGTTTAGCATCCTCTTCTGTGTCCACATAGCAACTCCTATAAAATCTTTCATCAATTCCTTCACTTTTGGGTCTTTCCTTCATTCCTGATTGCTCTGTCAATTCGCCTGTGTTGTGGCAGTGCTCTTCCAATCGGGACCAAACCTCCAATCCATCCTTTCGGCTGACAAAAACTTGAGACTGGTGACAACACAGAACACTGCCATAGCCTCCTGCACTACCTCGAGGTCCTGATGACATATACACCCAAGGGTCATTACCAAGGCATCTCAGGTCTGCCACCGCAAAATCTCCTGACTTTGAGCAAACCTTGTATATTGCCTGCTGCTTCATATCCACATCTGCATCTGCAAATGGATCCCCAAACCTACTGCTTCTTCCAGCGCCCCCTGGCTCGCTTGTCTCCCACACCACATTCCCAGACCGAATATCCCATAGCCTCATGTAACCAGAGTAGCCAAATGCTCCGGAACTAACGAATGAGGCAAATACCAGCCCAAGTGCCGGCAGGTGCACCACTCGACCTGGTGCAGATGACTTCGCCCCACTACCACTTTGCCGGCCAATCTCCTGTGTGGGCTTCAGAGTTACAGGGTCAACCGCCAGGATGCAGTTTTCCCGGTGAGGGCACTCAAACGTTGCCAAGATGGGTGAATTCTTGTCGGCGGCATCAGCAGGAGGACGGGCCGCGACGGCGACGACCTTGGCCTTGCCGACGCGAGTGTCAGTGGGATCCGACCACTGAACGGAGGCGACATGTTCGCCATCGAGAAAGTCGTAGAAGTGAAGCCCAGGAGCGGAGTCAGACCCAAGGACGGCGAGTCTGGGGGCCAGCTGCAGGAGGGAGGTGATGCGGTGGAGGTGGGTCCGGAAGGTGGTGTGGTGATCCAGCGCCGGGGAGTAATAGGTGACCAGCCCGGCGCCGTGGGCGAGGCATAGTGACCCGTCGTGGTGCGGCGCAAGGGCGGTGGGGAAGGGCTCGGAGGCGGGGCGGAGGGTGGAGGCGAGGGAGGCTGAGAAGCCGCGGAGCGGCGGCGGCGATAGCGCGGCGAGGAGCTGGGCGTGGAGGCCGTAGAAGTTGGCCTCGTCGAGGAGGACGCGCGCGGGGAAGTCGGGCGCTGCGGAGGACGGGGAGCGGATGGCGGCGAGGACGGCGGATAGGAGGGCTGGGTCGCGGTCCACGAAGGTTGGGGTGGGGGAAGGGGGAACCGAGAGAGGGGGAGAGGGAAAGGGAGCTTGCCTCCAGCGAGAAGAGCTTGCCCCCACGTTGAGCTGCTTCGTCGTGCTGCTCCGGCCGCCGCCGCCGACGGTTCCCATCGCTGCCAGCTGCTGTTCGGCTGTAAGACGAGGCGACGACTTTTATTCAAGTTCACACACAAAGCGTACATGAATCAGCGGTGCCGATGAATCAGACGCGGCATTGGGCCTGCTGGAAGGCTACTTAGGCGGCCCAATCCCCGTATGCCCCAACAGTACAAACGAACAAATTGAGAGCCCGCCACTACGTTTCTTGATTTTCGTAGCTGTCTACTAGTTTGTTTGCCGTCGAATGTTATCGAGCAGTTGTCGACATGTGTGGATTGCCGTTTCGTGTGTTTGGCATAAGGGCATACTATCTAATTGAGCCATCCTCGGATAATGATATCTGCTGTCCACAGACGATTCTGAAATGCAAGCCAGCCATAAGAGGCGTAATACTCGTTATATATTAAAAAAATTGTATGTGACATTACTAACTATTTGGATTTCAATTTTGATATCAATAGTTCATTCTATCTTACAATATCCATGATACAATCAATATACAGCAAAGGATAGTTCACAAATAAATACAAAAGGATAACTTTACAGAACAAGTACAGGTAGACCTAACTGAGCAGAAGATCCCGAACTCTCACTGGTCTTTCACAGCATTTGTGAAACCCTGCACATTGCATAGTCACCTTCATGAGATGATGGCAAAAGGAATAAGGACAAATGTAGCCACGAGTCTTGGAAAATCTAGTCCAAAGACAGTGCAATTACAGGCCACTGGTACACAACGACATCTCGGCAACCAAATAAAAAAAATCAAGCATCAAATGATTGAATCACTGATTACACATTATGACCGTAAGTAGCAAATCAATTTTACACAATGGAGTTAGTATATCACTTATTTTGCTGCATTCTGCTCAGGTTCTTTAATACAATGATATACTACACAGCCATCCTGAATGTTTGAGAAATAAAAACATTCTGACAGCATATACTTAGGAGCATGTATTTTTTTTTTTTTAAAAAAAAACATCTAGTGTATCTCTGGATTTAGCCCTTGGTGAAAACCTATCCTCACATTAAATGATGTTTTCTACTACTTTATGCATGTCCTCAATGCCATTGAGGAAATTTTCACCTGCCAAAAGCTTAAGCAAAACAACTTCAAAAAGGGCTATTTCCAATCCCAATGTCAACTTCAACCTGGGAATCCATATTCCAGCATGCTGGACCTAGGATAACATCCAGCAAATTTAATTACGAGGAACAAAGAATTCCATGAGACTTAGGATTATTAGTGCATGTGTTTATTATATGGAAGCAGGTCACATGAGGTACTTTGGCATAGCAATGGATAGAAAGAACACCTCATTATATTTGAAGATCAGAGGCCGTGAATCCCTCTGAAGTGTTGCTCCTTGCAGCCCCACATCACTATTTGTTTTTGCGTCTACTGGTCTTTCCTTCCTAAACCTGTTTTTGTCCAAGAAATAGGTAAACTTCACCACAATCATAATTGCAGGTAAAATGGCAAGTTGACATCTCACTAATAATAATCTAATATTGCTACATTACCTGTCAAAGAAATTTGTTGGGCGACTGGAGTGTTTTTTGGCAGGTACAGAATCTTTACCATTCACATTAGAGGCTGAGTTTGATTGCAGTTCAAGGGTAGATGAGCTGCACTTGGAACTATCCTTGGAAGTATGTAAAGCTGGACGGATGGAACTAGCTACTGTTTTCTTCCCTTATAGCTGATAAAGCTTCGCTCTTCATATCTCCATCATTAGATTGGTTCAACAATTTGCCAGCACTATCTTTAATGATCCTTTGCTTCTCTACCTGTATCAAGGATAGTATGTTCACAAGGATGAGGGAAAAACCACTTTGTTCTATACTGAATCACTTGTTTGGTTTATTCAGATTCTCATGTAAAATAATATAAAGCCAAAACAGAAAGTGAGCGAGCACCAGATTTGTAACATAATATTTCAAGAGCACATATTGAGTTACTGAATAATTCAGAACCTCCATTAGTACAGCAAGAGTCAAGGGCAGCAGCTGGGTCATAGAGTCACAATCAACGAACAATATTTTGTCAACTGGCAATGCAAGGTGCTTTCCTCAACTATTTTTAGAGGTATACGACTGGCAAATCACTGACTTGCTAACATATTATAGACAATGCATGGTCACCTCAGAGAGACAAGAGGGTATGCATTTAGTTTTCAGCATCAAATTAAGAAGTTATTTAAATTATGCAAGGTACTAAGAGCTAAGCAAGACATGAAACAACTTTGCATCCTTAAAATATAGAAGGACCACTCACCTCATGCACCAAAACCTGTTTCATGGCTAATGCCAGACCAATGTGCTCTGATTGATAGCCCTGATATCAACTGCTATGTTAGGTACTATAATAAGAGTGCATAAGTTAAACTGATAATGAAGACTGAAATATTAGACAGACCTTGAAATTTATGACATCATTGATTGGAGGATAAAGAGAGAGTGATGAAACTTCATGAGGCACTACAGATATGTTTGCCTTTTCTTGAGGGACAAACTTTGTGTTTCTGTATGTAACTGAATAGGAGACCATAGTATCAACTAGCTGCACAAGTTCATCCTTTTCTCTTTCTGACAGCAAATTCAGTGCTACCTGAAATATCATGCATTGTTAGAAACCTTGTAAACTCGTGAAAATATAGGCCGTATTGAAACTTGCAACGCTATCTGGAACTCAGACGCTCCCAACTAGTAAATGTGGATTGACCGAGGGTCTTAAACCTATTTCTTGGTTGTCATATTATTTCAAAATAATAATTAAGCTACGCTTCATTTATGTCCATATTTAACTTGTTCAAAGTATTAGAAACATATATTACCATACAATACTAACCTTCACTTGTTCATCATCTTGAAGGCAGGTGAGTTTTGAGCAAATAAATGTACCAACAGAGTAATTTCACTATCAAGGTTTGGTAAGATTACTAGATTAATGAATGGCAACTTACAGGTCTCAAACTCAGTGGAGAGAGAATATGTAAAAAGGGGGAAGCAGTGTCTTCAACGAATGATTCTACTGAGAGGTGCCTTGAAACAAACGGCGACATTTGGTTTTGCCAGGTCTTCAACATGTCTTTCTTTTCTAAAAGCAATGCTCGAGACCTGAAAAAATATCTACATTAATCCCAATAATGGGAATGGAAAAATATATTTTTGTGAAAAAAATACCTCTGCAAAGCTTTTGGCCATTCAATATTTGGCTTCTCAACTTGAGCAACCATGTGGCTTATAGTGATAGCAATTGGAGGTTGATATGCTGAAATAAGTAGTTCACCTTTGTTAGTCAAATCTCAATACAAAAAAGAAGAATATACAGCCAGTCTGATTCTACCAAGAAGTGGCATCTGCTGAGTCCGGTAAACATATTGGGTCAAGGAATCTGAAACTCCAAGTATATCGAGACATTTTACCTGCATGGCAGTTTGGGCTATGGTAAGTATGAAAATGAATTATAGAGAAAGAACATCAAGAGTTGTGCAAGCCAAACACCTAACATAATTAACCAAGAATAGTGTTTTGTACAGATACTCACAGTCTTTTGCAACATCGGGTCATGGTACGATAGTCTCAAGAAATTTTCATGGATCCCATCCATAGTATTTTCATAATCACCACTGCAAATTGAACATTTAACATGAATAAGTGATGCCCATTAAAAGAAACAATGTAAGAAATCTGACAAAAGAGAATTTTACTGGTTAGATATGAGTGTGAAGAGAGAGTCTATGTCCTTGTCTTCGTTGAAAAGGCTTTCAGCCTTTCCAGACCGCTTGAGTCTTTTCTTTTGCAAAACCTGAGGAACAATAAAACTTAATAAGATGATTTTGGGTGGAAATTTGCTAGCATGGGTCCTAATACTTGATTTAAATATAAGAACAGGGGTAATCAGAAGGTAAGGTTCATAAAGTTGATAGCAGGGCTGGAGAAGTATATTTAGCTGCACTATAGCATTGGCCCATAAGATGGCTTTAGTTATGATTGGTGCGGTAATACACATGTTCAGAGTCAATGTCGAAACTTCAGGAATACACCAATTGCTTGAACAAATGATTGTATACACAGAAAATAAAAGAGAAATGAAGAAGAAGATACAGGGGAAAATATTAAACCTGCTTCCAAACATCGAGGATGCTTTTGATTTATCTTTCTGTCCAATGACTTGTGAATCAAACGCCGTCTGCTCCATAACACGTATCATTATGTAAAAAATATCATATATATATATATATATTGATAGCATCATCATATGGATAACTAAACCAGTTCACTTACAATGCTTAGTGCCACTCTTTTCTTGTTCAAAAACTGAAGTGTGTTTAAGCATGAACGGATGTCACATTCTGCAGGATATATTTCTTATCAGTCTAATGTCTATGACAATAACCATTCATTCCAGTGGGCAAAGACAGTCCATGCAAATAGAATTTCCATTCATCCACGAAGTATTAGAGTTCACAATACAAGCAAAGCAAAAAAAAGGAATGAAAGGAAAGCCTCATAGCCAGGTCAAAGATTGCAATGCAAATTATTAAGATAGTAGATTTCTATTAAGCAGGCTGAACAGCTGGATGATAGTATTTTTATGTTAATGAATTGTGAATCCTATTAATTCATTGTACAACAAGAGTTCAAAATATTTGTCAGTTTTCGTTCAAAGTAAAAATGTGTCATTTGGATGAAGCTAAAGAACCCATACCAGTGTACTCAGCTAATGCAGAAAGTGCGATCGAACTTGTCTTGAAACCTTCATTTTTGCATATATACTTGAGCCTAAGGAGAAGTGAAGTATTAAAAAGATGGGCTGTGATAAAATTATGTTTGTGGCTACAACCAATTGTCATGAGATAAAGCTAAAGGAATAAGTGCATTCACATCACCTGTTCACCACACGGCTAATTGTTGGCTGCACAAACACATGAACCCTGTGAATTTAAACCAGTCCTCATAATCAAACATTTAGTGGTTTACAACTGTACCAAACAAAATGAGTACAGAGAAGGAAATATATTACTTGGCTACTTGGCGCAGTTGTCTTAGGGCTGGAGCATAAAGGTCATTGCATATACAAATCACCTTTCAAAATTGTATAATTAGTATTTATTATATCTAGTAGACTTTAAAGACAAATAAAAAATGATGGCAAAGAGTAGCTTCAATGCTTACAGGCCTCAGTAGTTTTGCTGTTCTATGACTTTTCCTAGATGCCTTTCGGACTTGAGTTTCCTCACCATTAGTGCTCCTGTCGGAATTATTACTCTTTTCAGCATTGATCTGCGAGAGAAGAACAAACCATGTAATGCAAAAACTTTGTTTGGTAAGGTGAAAAAAAAAATACATTCAAGCCGAAAATAATAAGTAAAGTAAAGCTGAGCAAAGTACTAAATAAGATATCAGGTGAGGATTACCATCTTCAAGATGACGCTCTACTGCACCTTTTCCACCACCAAGTGCTCCATCAATTTCATCAATTACCTAAACAGAACAGAATACTCAAGAGAATATAAAAGGAGCTATTCGACAAAGTAGCAGCATTTTAAACATACCAGACACTTGGGCTTCGAATCTGACATGATCGAGTTCATCTGAACTACATCAAGAATTTTAGTTTCAATGGAAGAAGCAGAACGGTCATCACTGGCATTAATCTGCATTTAATACTGAATGTAAGCAACATACAGAACTTGAATTGAAAACAGGAATTCAGTAGGTTAGCTAAATTAGAAGTGTCCATGATAAATCGTGTGGATATACTCTAGTAATACCAAGACAGACCAAAGACTATATTGGATGGATTACCAACCACAATTTATCTTCCACCTTATCAAAAAAAGACCACGATTTATCTTCCTGGGAGCATTAGAGCTCAACAGACCAACTAGTCAAATCAACCACTCAGGCATTTTTTAACTAGAAGAAAGAGTGTTTAAGTTTTGGAGCAAATGTTAATAGAAGGAAAATCAATTAGGTCTCAGCTTTCAATGTAACATAATAGCATTGACACAAATATATTATGCAATGAAATGTAGTCATGACTTCAATGTAATAAAACTGAAGCAGGGGGATTTGGAAGCATAGCAGCAGATATATACGACACTAATCATATATCACATAAACCTTTAATATTCATGCATCATCATGTTAATAACCAACGCACTGATAGCATTGTATGACCACAACACAGACCTCCACAACATGGTAGCCACAATGTCTGGCTGCAACATGAGCAAGTGTGGTCTTTCCAAGCCCAGGTGGACCACATAGCAGCAACACCTGCAACATCAGGAGGGTATTCAATTGCAGTAGTGAACCAGCGTGACAAACCAGCAAATATTTATACAGCTTTTGGTCAAAAACTTGAACATGCAACACAGCAGTGCTGACCCACCTTTTGTTCTGGTGCATTATCAACTGATGACTTTTTGCTGAAGGAGCCACCCAAACCTTCTGGATTGCTGCTTTGTCCATTCAGGGGTGTGCCATCTTGACTTGCAAGAGGACCCCCCTTACTCTTGGAAAAGAAATTTCTGTTACTTGCATTCTTGTGAATGGTTGAAGAGTGTCGACGCAAGGCAGATAAGACATCATCACCCGTTGCCCGAATATGGGACCCAAAAACACTGGAGTCCCATTGTTTTAGCCATAGAAGTACCTGGGGAAGGCACATACACATATATCAAGTGAAAATGTTAGGCAAAAGACAGAAACCTTGACTTTGAAGTAGCAAGGTGCAATTTGGAATAGCTTTACCTCTCGGTTTGTGTGCTCATCACTTAATAGCTCTGTGAATGAATTTGGTGCATACTTCTCCACCCAAAGTTTTTCTGTGACTACTGGAGTCACTGAACAAGCCACACGGTCTATTGAGTCTGTACTTTCCTGCAATGCCTGGATATACATAATGAAAAGTATGTTAGTCAAGCATTTCAATTGGCTTATAGTTTTAATCATCACACCATATTATAAGTATATAACTAATCATAAAATTATTAGTCAAGCCCTTCCTTAAGCTAGTAGTCAATACATGTTGTAGACATGGTTAGGCCATACTGTGCACTTGGAAGACCCTATGAACAATCCAATGCTCAGAATCAAACATTGTCTTCTAAACCACTCAACAATAGAATTATTATTTTAACTTATGGAATGTTTGTGGAAATTTTTCATAGTGAAACCCACAAGGAACAAGCGCACATGCACCCCCGTTTGGGCAAAATGTTAAAATTTCCATAAAAAGCTCAAGTAGCAAGAGTAACCATCTTTTCCTAGTACTATTCAACAATATCCACCAAATTTGCAGTGTTTTCCAAATAAGGATCATTCAATTCTTAGAGTTCAGTTTAGATCGTACTACTGCTCCCAGTTTAGTTATAACTAAACAATGACGTCTTAAGGACAGTCATGAAGCGTGATCGTGTGTACATCTACATATGTACCTTAGCTAAAGCCTCCTGCTCAGCACGCCTTGTTAGTGAGTGAAAGGATTCTGAGAGCAGGCCTGCAGAAACACATACGACGTGAACAAACAAACCAAATGCTTCGTCAATCTTCAGAGAAATAAGTACTATAAGAGCGAGCAATAAATCACTCAGTAGCTAACCCTTGTGGTTGCTGTTTGGGTTGGAGAAGTGAGCCCCTTGCCTAGTTCCGCTAATTCCTCGACCAACCGACCCCTCCATGGCAAGCTTGGCATAAACCCTCTCCCCATTGGGAGCAGTGACGGGCATAGAGTCTCCATGGATCTCCGACGCGAACCGCGAGATTGTCTTCTCGGCGACGACGATTTCAGGGGCGGGAGGCGGCGAGTAGCGAAGCCAATCCTCATCCTCTGGGTCCTCCTGCTCAACGTTTCTCCGCTTACTCCTCTCTTTTTCCTCATCCTGCTCCGGCGGTGGCGGTGGCGGAGGCCGCTTCAAACCGCCCGACGCTTCATCTTCGCACGCGTTTGACCAATTTAGTTAACAATAGAAACAACCCAGGGCTAGGTTCTGATAAACAAAGAAGAGGTGCATTGCATACTTGATCGTAGCGCGGCTGAGTCCTGCAGCTGCGGGGAATCGCACGGTTTGTCCGAATCTCCGGGGGCGGGACGAAGCCCTCGTCGAGGTCGTCGAAGTAGGCGTCCTCCTCTTCCTCGGGGACTAGGCCATGGCTCTCCATCCACTCGAGCTCGTCCGGATCTGGCATCTCCATGTCCATCTCCATCGCCGACTCGCCGGCGCAGCGGTAGCCTGGCGGCGGCGGCGGAAATGCGGAGAGTCGATGGCGGGAAGTGGCGGAAATGGAGTGGGCGTTGCCGCCTTCTGCCTGATCTATTTTTTTATGGCGGGCCACGCGGTATGGATCAGCCCAACATGAACTCTTAAGCCCATGTAGGAGTACGACATCCTTGTTCATTGTCAGTATTTATATTAGAAAAAATATAATCTGCTCAAAAAAAAGTAACGTCTGAAACAACTAAAAGTTATTTACTCCCTCCATCCTAAATTTGTAATTTATTTGATTTTTTTATCTCAAATTTAACCACTTGTATTATTCAAAAAAAAGTGTGCAATCAAATTTAAGTTTTGAAGAACTTTTTATTAATAAAGAACTAATTAAAAATAATATTTTAATAAATTTTGAATAAGATGAAGAAAACAAAAGAATGTTTTACATTTTTTACATAAGAAATTTTGAATAAGACAAATGGCTTTACAATTTAGGAAGGAGTAACCAAAAAAATTGCATAAATGTTTGAATAAGACAATTAGTAAAACAAATTTTTACAATCAAATTTTGAATAAAACATTCATGGTAAAGGTATCTTTCATCTTTTTGGTGTCAAAAAGTTAAATGACTTACAATTTAAGATGGAGTAAAGTAATTTTCAATCTAGGTTTCATTTGGCACGTCTTCTATACCAACTTCAGAAGTTGTTTGACATCTAGCTTTGTTTATTTGTTGTATATTTGGAGTAGATAATCACACTCAACCATGCAATATAATCACACATGTACTGCCACATGCCCCTTAGAGGTTCTAAAAATGACAACCGTTATTGCGCTAATTCATGCTTTCAGCTTCAGCCGATGATCTAGCTAGGTAGAACGTACTTTCTGATTGTGGATTTGCTCGATCGTCAAATCACCGGCATAATTCAATCATCGTCACCGGGATAAATCTTGACATTTGTTTCATCATAAAAGAGAAATATACATGAACTGTATTACACATACCTAGAACATCTGTGAATCAACAGTGATTGAATGACTCAAGAGTATATCACGAGCTCCAACTTATTCATGGTCGAGGGATCTAATTCATCTTTGTTATTATGCATATATATACTCGGTGCCAGTCGAAGGCAAGTGCGATTTGGCGACATGGTGAAAAGGAAGATAGATAGAGTGTTGTAATTGCATCATTAAGAAAACCATCAAAACTGTGCGCCTGTTTTTTAAGAGCCAAAACTAGACGGTACTAGCAGAAGTGCAAAAATTTAACCCGTATACAAAATATACAAACGCAAAAAACCAGAATTTTTTACTCAAAAAAATGACTTGTTCCTAATAAAAATAGAAAACAAAACAGGAAAACTTTTTCCAATCTAGTAAGTGGGCATGCAGCTTTTGAAAAGTTCAGATCTGCAGCTTAGGCTGCATCTAGTGGGAAGGAATACAGAAAACTCAAGTGCGCCGAGAGATGAGTAAAATGGCACCTGTATACGCAGATACAAACTACAAACTACATATAAAAAAACTTATTTAAAAAACAAAACAGATTGTGTCGGACTGTCTGTAATGGGCATTCTCCTTTTGAATCATATCCGATCTGCGTAAGCCATGTTTTTTTTCTGTTATCGATTATACAGAATACTATATGACGAGATCTGAGTATGGCTTTTTCTCTTTTTTTGCAGATCGAACTACACAGTCTTTGTGCTACATATATATTAAGTAAAATTTGTGATTGTGTCGGACTTCTGCCTAATGGTTATTCTCCCAAATGAATCATAGTAAAAGGTAAGCGTAAGGCATGTCCTTTTTTCTGTTATCGATTATTACGATATCGAGATCTATCTCGTGTAGTCTGTTTGCTGCTTAATTTAGGCAGGATCCAAAGTTGAAGCTGCAAGTGGTGTAGCAGCGTAGCGTCACAGACGTCACTCGCTTACTTGCACGCTAGCGGAATTCTGCAGATCACACCTGGTGTACCTCTGTCTTGCGATCTAATTTTATAACAAAACGTCGGGAATTATACTTGGGGATGGATGATAGTGGTCGTTGGCACATGAATACCTGTGCTACACAGCCTGTCCAGCCCCCAGATGTTCATGTTTACTTAGGGGAATGAACCTTTGGACTTTTCAATGGAAAAAGGAAGAAGCATGTGAATCAGACATAAAATCGTCGAAGGAAATGCGGATTAGATATGTTGACGACTGGCTTAGTTTTCAACCAGTATAAATTCGCGAAAAAAGACACAAGTCACGGAACGGCATCTGCCGAAGTTGAATTCGTTCCACCCTGGTATCCAATCCAACCGCGGTCGCTTCACTCTGCATCGGCCATCACGGATTCACGGAATGAAAAATAATTGTGAATTGCTTCCACGTCAATCGACGCCGACGGGGTGAAAATGAATATACGTCCATCCATCTATTGGAATTGATCCACATAGTAGAGCCGGAGTCGAGCGAGGACGCGGCTAAGTAATCCTTGCAAGTCTTGCACGCCATCCCTCAACAAGTACTTGGCCAAAAGTTAAAGCCACTCCAACGATTCGTTTTGAGAAAAAAACGGAGGAGAAAGACACATGTCGGTGTTGCTTCCTACGAAAACCACCGATTCCCGGCTGCCGGCGGAGCTGGGAATTCCGATTCCTGATCGAAAGATCAAAGAAGATCCGTGCCGATGGTCCTCGCTGCTGTCGAACGACTGATTGATCGGGCGGCGACTGATGCGTTCGCGGCGGCCCGGATGGCATTATCGATCGCTCACCATCAGCTACTAGACCGGTGACCGCGACGTCGGCTGCGTGCTGCTCCTTTTGTAGTTCCGTCGTTCAGTGTTTAAACACAAGAATCTTTTCTTTTTATGCCCATTTTGTTCTTCATTTCGTGTGAACTCTCGGCTCTCACCCAGGGGCCAGCCGGCCAGGGCACCCCACCACACGGTCCACACCAATGATTCCACGTGCAGGGACTGCGACAGCCACGGTCATTTTCTGAGGCTAGCGAGATTGCATCCGGGATTTTGTGAACGATCGATCGGTCCAGCAGCTAGCGGTAAACAGACGTTCCCTTTGTAGTAGTTGTGGATAGATCTAAAATGCTGTAAATAAAGGGGAAATGGGAGTAGACAGTACAGGCATGTGATGCGAAAATGGATAGTCTCGTATCAACGGAGAAGACAAGTAAACATGATCACGTGGAAAATCAAAACCCATGTGCGGTCCAAACAACGAGAACAAGCCGTTACAGCCGTGCACAAACTAAGAAGTTGATCGACTGTAACAGTATCATCAATATGATTCCTGGCTCCTGCTGTTGGACTGTTGGTACCATAAATTACGGTTACAGGGGCGTGGCATTGTCGCTTAGCGCCGCCACTTCACATTTCTAACGCCTATCTTTGAGAAATTTACTGACCAGAGATCAGTTAGATCCACATCATACACACGCACTCCGTGTGAACTTCTGCGGTTGCAAGTAGGTGAGCAGTAGAAACTGGCCGTCTCATGCATGCTCGGTATCTCTTCAGAAAAAAAAAAACTTTCTCTGTTGCCACATGCTTTAATCCATGTTTAGATTATACGGTAGTTTAGTGGGTTTAAATTAAAATTGAGTGTAAAACTCAAGATCATGCTAACTTATTTGTATGATAACTAGTGATCTTTTTTAAGGTTAGCTAAATTTTAGACCACTTGTTTGAAGCTTTAAAAATTATAGTGATACTATACTATATAGTGGCTAGCAAAGAAGAACCTTGATTTTCCCAACATATCTAGAGAACCCATGATAAGATTTCGATAGATTCTGCCATGATGCGTGTACTATTGAACTAATGGTATCTTCAAGCTTTTATCATAATAAGAGGCAATGGATACTTCTAGAAGCTTTTATAACACTGTGAGACCACTAACGAAGGTGATTTGGATGCTGAAACAAAATCCTCAGCTAACAAAGTATAACTTTAAACAAAACCCTATTAGAAAAATATTATTAAAAGATCGAATGGTAAGTAAAACTATTTCCAAGAAATCAGATCGCTATCAAATCCTCCATGGAGTCAGTGAAGGTTCATGAGCCATGACTAGGATACTTTTTGACCAATTCCTCTTTTGGTCATTCAACAGTTTGGAATAAAAGCATATATAGATATCTTTGGGCGGTGGCACATCCATCCATTCCTCTAGCACTTTACATAGCACATGAAAATGACAAAATGTCTCTTACTCAAATAAAAGTGTAAAGTCTTACTCAAAATATCTCGACGACTAAAAATTGTAATTAATTAGAAATTCATCTAGTGTACATACCCAAAATAGTTAGAGCTAAATTTACTAGCCGGGACTAAAAAATCGTTTGACTAATTAATTAGAAATAGTCATCTAGTTGGCTTAATACTAGTTGAAGGCTTGTCTAAAAAGTAGTCCACCACCTATCAGCCCCTATTCCATACTTGCCTAAAAAGTTAGTCCGCCACCTACTAGCCCCCATTCCATATAGGCTAGAGCTAATTTGGCTAAATTTTAAGTGTCTAAATTACCCCTCGATATTCAAATAAGCCCTAAAATAAGTGCATAAAACAAAAACTATTTTAAGTTTGACAAAAATAGACATAAATAGATATTCAATCTTATGATTTCGAATAAATATTAGAATGCACTTTTTAGATACAGATAAAAAGTAAAAGTATGTTTTTCCGGTCTATACCTCAGCATGACTACCAGATATAAGGCATGTTTGTTTTGTTTTCAATTCTTACCCAACTAAAATTATAGTAAGGTAAAACTTAGGCTCGTCAAAATTAGAGCAAAAAAAACATAGTTACAAAATTGGTTGAGTGTCAATGTTCCATAACAATAGCATAAAGCATTTTTTTTTTTTCCTCTTATGCAATTTAATAAGTTTCAAACCTGCCAAAATTCTTGTAAAAAAAAAGCTGCCAAAATTTTGGTCATATGCATTGGTGTGTCAATTCTTTGACAATAAACCATTTGATAATAACGATAACTAAAAGTTTTGGGCTGGCATGATTTTAGTTCAGCAAAAATTTAAAACTAACTAATCATGCTTATAATCTTGTCTATTTCCGTATATTGATTTGTTTATAATCGTTGTGTGGATTTTTTATATATTTTTTTCTCGTGCTAGGCTGAAATTCTGAAACCACGGTCATAATAATTAGTAGAAATAATAATGAAATCAAGGTTTTAATTAGTGTTCCCACATTTTTCAACGAGAATTTGATTATACAGGCCTAAACCGAACATACTCCGTGCGGCCAGGGGTAGTGGCGCCGTGCCGAGGCATCGGACCGTACCTCGCAATGGCATCGCCGCTAGAGTGCACCCCCGCCGAGCGTCGGTCCCCATCAGCCCGTCCGTCGTCCCGTGTCTGGACTGCCTGATTGGCTGATGTCTCCTGCATAGTCCTGCCCTACCGAGGCGAGCGAGACGCACGGCACCCGCGGATTTGAGCGCGCGGTAACGCACGCCCACCAGGCACACAGGCAGAGGCGAGTCCAGAGTCCAATCGTTCCAAGGCCAAGCGGCCGGCCGGACCAGGTGGGCCTCCCACGGCCACCCACCCGCGGCAGGCGGCACTGCGCGGCTGGGAAAAGCATATTCCACGCCGGGTCGGTCGGCGGCCTTTGCCTGACAGTTATTCTGTGCCTCGTCGACGGCCGTGTCCCGCTTGATTTCGATCGGCAGCTGGAGAGAATCGGTTCGATTCCCCTGTCTGTCCCTCCTCTGGCTTTGGCCCGGCTCGTTCCTTGCTCGTCGTTTTTTTTTTCTCCACCACTTCATATTTCTCTCTCTCACGGCCAGTCCACCACAACCACGTCCCCGCCGCCGTCGTCGTCGCGCGTCCCCACGCCCCGTCGCGTCCCGGTGCCCCTGCTGGTGCGCCCGGACCCGCGTTTGCCGTGAAGCTGCTTCCGCGCGCCGCCGCCGCCACCTGCTCGCGTGGGTTGCAAGTCAAGCGGCAGGCTGGGACCTGGGACGGGAGGGAGCCGACGACGCGGGAGGAAGCAGGATAAGGGCGGCCGCGGCGCGCGCTTGAGCGGCGCAAGCGAAGCAGGCTGCGTCTAGTTCGAGCGGTGGACCTATTGCTGCCGGGGATCGCTCGCGTTCGTGTTCGCGTCGGAGGAGGATGTCGCAAACAGGGGAGGCGCAGGTGCCGCTGTTGCAGACCGAGGAGGCAGACGCCGAGTGGAGCTCCAGGCCGCGCCGCATTGCTCTCTTCGTCGAGCCGTCGCCCTTCGCGTTAGTCTCCGCCTTCTCTTCTCAGGCATTCAGCTGCTAGTCAGATTAGACTAGATCGGATCGGTGTGTAGGCCACTGGGTCACTAAGATAATGAATGATTGGTCAAACCTGCCGCTTCTTCGATCTAACCACCGATTACTGCTAAGTCAATAGCTTCCATGTTTTGCAGTTATATTTCCGGCTACAAGAATCGGTTTCAGAACTTCATCAAGCATCTACGAGAGATGGGCGATGAGGTAACCACTCTGTTCTTCCTTGTCTAATAATAGAGTGCTATAGTATATGTGTGAGATATTCTTCAAGACCATATTATTATTCCAGAATTCACGTCTACTGATGAACTAGAGTTAGTTACTAGTTGGGCTAAAATTAGCTCAAGTTAGCCAAGGTTGGCTAGCTAGTTAGCTAACAACTAGTTGAAAACTTATCTAAAAGACCAGTCCACCTATTTGCCGTCCTGTTTGAATGCACTAGAGCTAAATCGGTCTAATTTTTAGCTAGCTACTGATTAGCCCTTGTATCCAAACAGTCCGGGGTATGAGATTTTCTTCATGACCATATTTCTACCCACAGCTCACATCAACTTCACTTTTCGGTTCAGGTATTGGTGGTGACTACACACAAGGGAGCTCCTGAAGAGTTCCATGGAGCAAAGGTCATTGGCTCGTGGAGGTAATCTGCAACCCAACATAGACTATCTTTACCCTCTCTAGGAATACCAATAACGAATAGTAAATTAGTAATAACAACCTTACTGAGAGCACACTTTTGGATTCATTTTGAAATAGATTACAGCTTCCTTGTTGAAGCAAAAGAGAGACATGGTGTAAATGATCTTTGTAGTCGTTTGGCAGGCACATCGCGCACTGAAATTGATTATTCATGACATTTTGTTCTGTTTCATTGTCTATTTTAGGATCAAATTGAAATTCTACTTTTGGAATATTTTGTCGTTTTGCTATTTCGGTTTCCTGAAACCCTCTTTTTCAGCTTTCCATGTCCTCTGTACCAAAATGTTCCCCTCTCGCTGGCATTGAGCCCCAGAATATTTTCTGAGGTGAATAAATTCAAGCCAGACATTATCCATGCGACCTCACCTGGAATTATGGTAATCAATGCATACCCAAAGTGTTATATTCCTTCCAACGTTTTCACCTTGCTTATCACGTTATGTGATTATAGGTTCTCGGCTCTGGCTATAGCAAAGATGATATCAGTTCCAATGATGATGTCTTATCACACACATCTTCCAGCGTGAGTCCCTCTCGTTGAAATGATATTCTTTTGACGCAGCATGAGTTTGTTTCATGGAATGAGATGTCATTATTGTAGTATACAGATCCCTGTGGGGTCAATACTTTTCATTTTAAGATCTGTGTACTTGCATATAAATATATAATCATCAAAATGGTTTGCCGCATTTTGTGCAAAAATCTAGCCAGTTGACCATTCAGATTATACTAACTGATAGTCCTGTGAATATGTTGGTTAAGGACCATTTACTTGTTGTACATGTACATACGTAACATACCACATTGGAGAATGTTCTGCATATAAATTCATTTCAGGGAGAATTTTTTTTCACAGAGTTTCACAGATATGGAGTTCTCAGTAAATCAGTTCAACAAAATGTGTCCTGAAATAGACTCAAAAATAGTTTTGGGCAGGCATTATGAACCTGTGGTGAGCGGTGATACCATGAGACAAATCTGTTTGTGCCAATCATATGTGGGCATAGAACCTCAGGTGCAACACTGCAGAGCTTAATTGGTATAGTACATATGGAGTGTGGACATAGATCCAGTACAGGTTTATCGCAAATACAAAACAAGGGAACTCCCACATAGATGTGGTGTGAGGAAATCAATGAACAAACGTTCTGCCTCTGATATGCTAGAACAATGATCGAACAATTTTCATTTTCCCAGTAGACATCAACTGGGCTGCATCATCTCTTTCCATTGCAAATTTTACCGTTTGATGTCATGGCTGTTAATGCTTTTGCGGTTTTGAATTCATGTGCTGTTATGGCTTGCAGGTACATACCGAGATACAATTTAAATTGGTTACTTGAGCCCACGTGGAGTTTTATAAGTAAGCCACAATATTATCACTCCTATTCTGTTCTCAGCAAACGAAAAGTGGTCTATAAAAACTTGATGGTTTTCATTACTGTGTGCTGAACCTCTTTTTGTTTCAAAGGATGCCTCCACAGATCAGCAGATCTTACTCTAGTTCCTTCGGTAGCTATTGCTGAAGACTTTGAAACCGCTAAAGTAGTACCAGGTTAAGTACTGACAAGTGACAATATTATTAATGTTTTTGTAGTTTTTGACCCATCTATCCATTCTAAACATAACCTTCCATGCCTGTTCAGCAAACAGAATAAGGCTTTGGAATAAGGGTGTAGATTCTGAAAGCTTTCATACTAAATATTGGAGTCATGAAATGCGTGTCAGATTGAGGTATTACTAATTGCTTCAATTTTTAATAACAGGAGTGTTAAGAAACTTTGCATGGACTAACACAATTTTTTTTTCCCTCTCCCATTAGTGGTGGTGAACCAGAAAAACCATTGGTAATACATGTGGGTCGTTTTGGACGTGAAAAAAATTTGGATTTTCTGAAAAGGTGAGGCTTCTACTTCATACAGGAACTTTAACTACTCATCAGCATGAAGTCGAGTTAACTAACTCAATGTGATTATTTATAGCATCCATATGGTATAGATTTTCATCCATCATTTTTTGGCTATAATTCCTACAGAAACTAATGAGCTATCATGTTTTTTCGCGTTGCAGCTTTCCGTAAGTCAGCATAGTTTACTTTGGCTTGACCTTTTAGCTTTGTGCATGCACAGCATGTCATATTCCTTTTGCCAAACAAACATTTCAATTTGGTCGCACTTTTCATGGGCTACTTTACTTGTCTGCAGTATCTCTGTCATGTCATTAGGAGTTTTGCTTACTTTTTTGGTCAAAATACAGGGTTATGGAGAGGCTCCCAGGAGCAAGGATTGCCTTTGTTGGAGATGGGCCATACAGGTACACCATTCCTCAGTAGTTACTTTTTAGTATGATGCGCACATGATGTTTGTATGTATGTCAATCAAATATCAGTTCTTACATGCTGTCAAAATGACTTCATCTGTGTTACATGCCTGCTAAATACCCTTCTGTAAACAATTTATTTTGAATTACATGTGGACAAACATAATTTCAATCATGGATTGGCCCTAGAGTTGTTTTTTCCAATAGTAGGCCATGATAATTGTTCAATGCAGGACAGTGGTATACGAAGTACAGTAGTTATAATGCACTAAAAATACAGCCACATCCCCAGCAGAACCATCAATAACTAATACTTTGGGTGTTTGATCATCTGTTTGATCCTTGCAATGGTTTTATCTTAAAAATAGAAATATTTACATTATATGTTTTACCTGGGCATGCAGGGCTGAGTTGGAAAAAATGTTCATGGGCATGCCTACAGTTTTTACTGGAATGCTCCAAGGTGAGGAGCTCTCACAGGCATACGCCAGTGCAGATGTATTTGCAATGCCTTCAGAGTCTGAGACCCTCGGGCAAAGTAGTGCTGGAGTCCATGGCTTCTGGAGTCCCAGTCGTCGCTGCTCGTGCTGGAGGGATACCTGATATAATACCCAAGGACAAGGAGGGTAAGACAAGCTTTTTGTTTACACCTGGAGATCTCGATGAGTGTGTGAGGAAGATAGAGCAGCTCCTCAATTCAAAAGATCTCAGAGAAACCATTGGAAAGGCTGCCAGGGAAGAGATGGAGAAGTGTGATTGGAGAGCAGCCTCGAAGAAAATCCGCAATGAGCATTACAGCACTGCAATATCATACTGGCGGAAGAAGATGGGCAAAACTAACTAGGCTTCCTTGCTCCGGATTCTTCTGTCGCTGCCCTCTCCAACTAGTTCCTGTTATAACCAAAGAATTTGTACATTGTACCCAAACAGCTTGCGAGTTTGTGTGGCTAGCTGCATTCAAATGTCTACAGTTTGACTGACTACGACTTGTATGCAAATTCATGTACATTAGATAGCACTTAAGATTGCCGATATTCTAACTCAGAAGGCTTGACACAAATGCTCCAATAATTACGAAGTACGTGTCGCGTGTGCAGTGTGGAGGCTTGTTGCTGTCAGTGGCTTCAATACTGAATTATGTGCGGCTCGCTGAGGCACCGCATGGACACGAATAATTTCTTTTTTGTGCGAAAGATGGACAAAAAAATAGTTACGAGGTAAAGTTATGCTATACTCTATGATGGACACGATCACATTGAATAGTTGTGAAGTTGAAGTACGCTATATCCATCCATCCTAAAAAGATTGTTGATTGTTATTATGGGACATGTACCTGTCAAACTTTCTTAAATTTGACTAGATTTGTACAAAAATCTTAGCAACATTTGTATCTCCAAATAAGTGTATTATGTAAATATGTTTGGTGATTTTTTTAATGATACCATGTGCGATGTTTTGAAGCTACAGTTCTTTTTTATTGAAAGATTAACAAAAACTATGAATTTCTGAAGACCCCAGTTTTGTAGGGCGGTTTTTTTTTTTTTTTGCAAAGAAAGGGTACAGACAATTCTTACTATTGATAGCAAATTACTTCTCTTGTTTCCTGACATCTCTGAGTCTGACGTTGAAATTTGGAAGAATACATCTTTTTTTTTTGAAAACTTGGCAGCGAAGATAGAGGTTTATGTACAGACTACACTATTTTTTTTAATTTGGTTATTTTGCTTCCCCAACTGAATCAAATTGCACGTGCAGTCAAGGGCGAGGGAAGAAAGTAAATCACCACAGTTTCTCCATAACAAGCTCAATAGCATCACCTTCCAAACTCAATATGATGGCATTAAACAACAATGATCTTACGGCTAAAATATATTTTATGCTTTGTAATAATTGAAAGACGATGGGATATAGCTCTGCTTATTCCAGGGGTATCGACTAGTCTATAGAAAATGTTACATATCTTGATACCCAATAGTACTTACAAACGAACTGACAAATTCTAGGAGCATATGCTAGGACAAGCTAGGACAACTTGGTTTCTCCAAAGCATGAAAAGACAACAGGGGCAACCTCCCCACTAGTTCTGTACAAATCCACAGCAACATATTCTTGCTGAGAATCGAAGTTCACCAGTTTGATCATTTAGCAAGCTAATGTTCTACCTACTGCAGCACCTGGCTAGCAATCCAGTATATGACAGAGATGGGCACAACAGTAAATCAAAGGGTCAGCACAAACACATGAAGTGTACATGTTGCACACTGAACCTTCCATTTATCAATCTGTCCAGTATGATTTCTGCTGTGGGTGCCTCAGTGCCTGTGATCTCACTGAGATGACAACTAAAAAAGTATTGGCAAGTCACACAGAAGAGGCTATTTTGGTAGCCTTTTGAGATTCGGGGCAATAGGGTTATTCATCTTGCAGCACGACCATGAGTTCTCCACCTTGACTGAGCACACTGTCAAGGAACCCAATCACGTTTTGTTTATCCTCAAACTGCTTGGGTTCAGAAAGATCACTGTCCAAATTAAACCAGATGCCATCAATGCTTCAATTGCTACCCAATGCCTGCCAGTCCAGAGCCCTCTGAACCTCCTGACAGGTACATTGATCATCAGGCCTACCAATGCTTCTGCATTCAGATCGATTGATGATGCCCCTTTCCGACGATCATGCCAAACCACCTTCTTCTTCCTAGCTTCTAATGCTGCGATGAGAACATTTACATCGTAGTTCCCAGTTATAACATTGTGGTGAGGTTTAAAAATGAATGATAGAGGAGTCCATTGTTCCTTGTTTGGATCATTGAGAACAAGATTTCCAGCGATCCCGTCCAACTCAACACGGGTGAAACATTGCTTTTCCTGAACCACAGAAAACATAACTGACACACTTAGTCCACAGAAGTTAGATATAAATAATCAAATATGGCACACCAACCAAAGTAACAAAGATAGTACATAAAATGGACTGCCGTTTCAGAGACTCATGATCTCATAACATACATATTGATACAAGCGAAAGAGCAAACCATCTGTATGCATGTAAACATAATAATATTTTTTTAAAAATTATTTTTAGAAGAACATCCCAGTCCAGGTGCCCAGGTAGCACGTGAAAACTTCATGAATCGTGACTTTTTTTTTATATACTTTCATGAATTGTGACCTGTCTTGTTGTCTATGCTTTTGCAGTAATCCAGCCTACATAATCCATGAAGCACTTTGCAATTTATCATATAACCAATAGAGTTAATGGGTCTACATGATCTGTGTCTCCCGGGCTATATAAATTCATGTTTCACAAGCAAATCTCGCCAGACTTTATTCAACGGGTGGAAAATAAGTGCGCAAAACGGATGAGCAGTACACATAAATGTGCGTCCAAGTATCGTGATAAACATGCCGTGACCAGCTGGGTTCGATTAAATCCATATGTGAATATAAGATAAACTAGTGGAGTGGAGCACAACGCCCAACTTCTAACAATTTGAACAAGCAACTCAATCAGTTCCTCTCTGTAAATCGATAGAGACCAGGGGAAATTTGGAACTAAAGAGGATATGCAGGGATCAAAGGACATCTAAAGGAAGTAATAAGCACAGGACGCTAATAGAACATGAGCATAAAGTCAAAGGGGATTACAGATAATGGTAGAAACTAGAAAGAGATAGGATCTACCTGCAGAAGGTTGTTGAGAGCATGGAGGAGACAGAATTGCAGCCTCTGCCTCTCATGATACACCTTGATGCTGCCGCCGCCGCCGCCGCTGCCGCTTGCCTCCGCACCAGATCCCGCTCTCGGCTCACCTTGCTTTGCTTCCGAATTGGCTCCCGGCTCCATCCTTGATGCCTCGAGGGGCTGGCTGGGTCGCTCACTCCGCGTCTCCGCCTGCCCGGCTGTTGCCCGTTCGGTCTGTCTACGCCGGCGCCGGCGCCGTTGCTGCGGCGACCGAGAAATCGGCTATGGCTCCAAACGTTGTGTTTTCTACTCCAAACATGTGTCTATAATAGGAATCCAAACGTTTGCTTAGCCAATTTTTCAATACAACCACCGTTTTATATAAAAAAAAAAAAATGTATAGAGTACAATTTTAGTTCATTCAGAATAAGGGCACTCACAAAAGCTCTCAGTTATCAAAAAAAAAAAAAGAATAAGGGCACTCACAACGTGCCTCTTTATATTACCTAAAGAAAATCCATTGTAGACTGGAGTATAAACTGCATTGTGAGTGTCTATAGTATCTAAAATTTGGTTGAATAGATAAACAAATTTATTTATTTATATATAGTTGATGAATAGATATTTTAATATATTATTACTACATTAGAATTGTACGTATCCTGTGTTGTCCACCGATGGGGAATCGATTTTCGAGATGGCTTGTGTGCACGTGTGTGTATATAAAGTTGGTGTACACAGGATACGTTCTCTTTTTTATATAGACCGAGGGAGTGAGTAAAAAGTGACCCAACTAGCGTTCGTTGTTGTAGGACGCGGAACCACACGGATTCAATCCATGCGGATTCATTCTCGAAGGCGTGGATGGTGAGATCACATAAGTCTATTGAAATTCATTAAGATTTGCCATAATCTCGGCACGGTTATTTTGCATATAGCATCCAAATGGATTCATTCGGGACTCTAGTGACCAAGATTGATTCTAGGCGAGTGAGAGGTTGTTTTTCTTGCATGTAGTCTCGACAAGATCTCAAATAGGCTATCGGTGCACTCATTTTAGGAGGGAACAAGATTGAATCCAGGTGGTTTTCACGTCCACAAACGAACGAACCCTTAGGAAGTATGAATCCCGACTAGGGTTACAAGACATGTCTTCCATGTGTTTACAATAGAGTAAATTTACTTAATTTTGTCTTGAATTTTCATCCAAATCTAGGCTTTAACGATTTACTTGTTTTCATTGATCATGGCGTTTTTTTAAACCTACATCCTCTCTATGGCACCATCGTTCCGGGTATCCTTTCTATTATTGACCATGTTATTCATGAAAACAAGATCGTGCCATTTATGATGCTTGTTAACAAGCTAAGAGTCACCAGTTACCTTATCTGGGTTCTC